>JAQLOL010014908.1:0-10063 GCA_029783665.1 Naso thynnoides
ATTTTGGTAACGTTTGTCCTCAGTACACAAGCGAGAGCCATATGTGCAGCTTGGTTCTGAATTATTTGCAATTTTCTTATAATTCTATGTGAAGCATTGGACCAAACAATAGAACCAAAATTTAATTGTGATAAAGCCAAAGCTTGATTTACTTTCTTGCGAATGACTTGTGTTAAAAATTTTGAGCATCTTTTAATCATTGACCAGGTGTTTCCCATTTTCATCACAATCTTTTGTGGATGTTTGTCCCAAGACAATTTATCATCAAGAATAACTCCTAGTAATTTCATTTCTTCTACTTGTTTTATTAACATATTTTTCACACTCGGATCAAGCTTTTGAATATGATAAACAATGGTGAGTAAGAAATCCACAGGTTGTGAGAAATCTCAGTGCACCATGATACACACTGTCCAGTGTATGAAGACTCTGAGCAGAGGCATTCATGTGCAATTCATCACCATAATTAAGAACAGGTAAAATGTTGACTCCACTAGCCTTTGTTTATATAAAAGGAGAAACAACACTTATTTCCGTACTAAAATCCAAGTGAAACCTTCAGCTTTTTAGCAACATACTGAATGTGCTTATGAATACAAGTTGTCATCGAATAAATATCCCAAGTTTTCAAGTTTTCAAGTTCTCAGCATGTGGCAGGATGTGACATATCTGCCAGTGTGCAGCAGTTTGGTTTCTCACCTAAAAGATATTTGAGTTTGTTCCTATCTGATAGTGTCTCCATTACTTTATAGTAGGTTTTAAATCTGGGGAAGAACATTTGCCTAATACGTTTGTATTTGTCACAGAGGAGCAGAAAGTGTTGCTCTGTCTCTACCTCTTTCTGTAAACCCAGAAAGGGAGTCTGTCCTCTCGGTATCCAGGCCTGTCTGTGTGAGTCTGTGCTCCGATACGGTGCTCAAGTATTCTGCCACCATGTACTGTCGGTTCAGGGCTAAACAGCACTCCATTTTGCCTCTGGTTTTCCCCGTGATGTTCAACGACTGCCCTGTCTGCAGCCTTTTATTTTAGCGAAGTTGTCCCAGCAATGACCTGCTGCTGCTGCTGCAGCTTCAGTCTGCAGGCGGTCTACATGTTGCTTTCAGGAACCTCCATGAATCACAGAGATCAGCCGTGGGACATCAGAGGGAAAACCAGAGGACATTTTCTCCATAAAATATGAACCAGTTTTACTAAAACTGCTGTTTTAGGTGACGTATGGTCGTGCATCGTTGAGTTTTGTTCCTTGAAGCCACGGTTCAGGGTCAAAGTTACATGGTGTTGCTTTAAGCAAATAAATGGGGAAAGAAGACATGTAGTAGGGCTGGACGATGTATACCAAATTGACCATTGTCAATGTCCACAGTGAAACATCGTGATGGATGATTACATTGCCGTTTTGGCAGGGGGGTTTCTAGATGTATTGAATATTTATAGAAACATTTTTTGCATTATTCTGTGTTTTTCATACTAAAGTTACTACAGAGGGAATATAGGTCTACCACCTGGCTCAAGGCTGGCAACAAAAAGGGGAGGCCACACAGTTTCAGCCATGAACATTAGATTTATTTAACAGAAATTAATCAATATAAACTCGACTCTGTACCGTCAGGTTCTTCCTGAGGATGAGGTGGAGAGTGCCGCACATGGCTACTTTCTCCAAAACGGCTCGTTGGCGAGAAAGTGGGTCCCTCAAGGAGATTGCTTTGTGGGTGATGAAATGGTGCAGACTGTTCTTCCCTCTTCATTACAGCCTGTTGTGCTCCAGACCGCCCATGATTGTGCTGCAGGGCTTTTCGGGGTGGGAAAAACATATGACAGGGTGCTGAGACATTTTTACTGGCCTCGTTTAAGGAGAGACATTTCTGCTTTTGTTAAAACATGTCACATATGCCAATTGACTGGAAAACCTAATCAGGTGATAAAACCTGCACCTTTGTACCCTATTCCTGTGGCTGAACAACCATTTGAACACCTCTTAATTGACTGTGTTGGGCCTCTGCCCCACTCCAAAGCTTGTAGCACCTTTTTGCTGATAGTAATGTATCAAGCTTCTTGCTACCCGGCTGCATACCCCCTCAGAAATATTACCACAAAGTTAGTTATCAAAGCTTTAACACAGTTCATGTCCATCTTTGGTGTCCCAAAGGTTATACAGTCTGATCAAGAGTCTAACTTGTCCTCAAAGCAGTTTGCAGAAGTGCTAACGCAGTTAAATATCAAACAGTCATGGTCATCCTCAGAGCCAAGGAGCTCTAGAGAGGTTTCATCAAACCCTAAAGTCTCTTCTTTGTGCCTACTGCACTGAGTTGGACCATGACTGGGAGGAAGGGTTACCATGGCTGATGTTAGCTGCCAGGGAAGTTTCACAAGAGAGTTTAGTCTTTAGTCCTAATGACCTGGTTTTTGGTCACACAATTCGTGGCCCCTTAGCCTCCTTACACAGTGACTGGAAGGCTGCAGAGGCCCCAAAAACATGATAGACTATGTAAATGGTTTCAGACAATGGCTGTATTGGGCAAACAAAGTGGCAAAAGAAAATCTGCAAGCAGCTCAGATTAAAATGAAAAGTCTCTATGATCGACGAGGTGAACGCCATGAGTTTAGCCCTTGTGATCAAATTCTTGCCCTTTTGCCTTTAGTTTGCTCTCCTTTCCAGGCTAAGTTCTCCGGCCCTTAAACAGTGGTCCATAAGGTGTCCCACTTGAATTATTTAATCTTGACCACTGACAGGAAGAAATCTATGCAGCTGTGTCACATTAACTTGTTAAAACCCTACTGCGCTTGCTCTTGCAGTCCAGGCCCTGGGTTGTCTCTTTCCTCTGAAACAGTCGCTGCCATGGAGTCTTCTCTTCCACCTGTTGGCTCGACAGTGGACTCTGAGGAGGGGTTGGAGGCTCCAGATGATGATGTCTTGAAGGGTCGTCTGAAAAATTTAAATTACTTGCTAATCTTGATGAGATGTTGAAACATTTGCCTATGGCACAGCAGACAGAACTGATTAATTTAATCAAAAGTTATGCCAGTTTATTTGAAGATACTCCATCTTGTACACACCTCATTGAACATGATATTGATGTGGGAGATGCTTAGCTGATCAGACAACGCTTTTATTGCATGTCTTCATAGAAGATTGAGCAGTTAGAAGCACAGGTCAGTTATATGTTAGAAAATAAGATTGCAGAGCCATGTGCTTCTAGTTGGACCTCCCCTTGTTTGCTAGTAAGTAAGCCTGATGGTACTTTTAGGCCCTGTACTGATCTGTGTGAGGTAAACAAAGTTACAAAGCCTGACTCCTTCCCGCTTCCTAACATGGAGGATTGCGTGGACCAGGTAGGCTCTGCCAAAATTGTCAGTAAATTTGACCTTTTAAAAGGTCCCTTTAACCCCTAGAGCTAGGGAGATTGCAACATTCATTACACCCAGTGTTTTGTATTCTTACACTGTAATACCTTTTGGGTTACATAATGCTCCAGCCACTTTCCAGTGCCTCACGGAAAAAGTGGTGTCAGGCCTGGAGGGGTGTGCTGTGTATTTGGATGATGTTGTGATTCACAGTGACTTTCATCAGGAACACCTACAGCGCATTTGGGCCCTGTTTGACCGTTTGGCCTGGGCTTCTTTGACCATCAGACTCGCAAAGTGTGAGTTTGCGGAGGCAGCAGTCACATACCTGGGCAAAGTGGTTGGCCAGGGGCAGGTACATCTGGTGAGAGCAAAGGTGTTCACAGTTGACCAGTTACCTGTTCCAACTACCAAGAAAGCGCTTTCACTCTTCCTTGGTATGGTGGGTTACTATTGTGGGTTCTGCAAAGATTTTTCCACCGTAGTTGCTCCACTTACTTCAGTTCTTAGCCCAAAGGTTACGTTTGAATGGATTCCTACATGTCAAGATGCGTTTGATTCTGTCAAGTCTTTTCTGTGTTCTGCCACTGTCTAGCTGCTCCACAGATGGGCCAGCTGTTCAAGCTTGGATGCTATCAAGGTGGGAGCAGGAGCTGTCCTCATGCAAGAAAACCAGCAAGGTTTTGACTGTTTAGTGAGTTTCTTCTCTAAAAAGTTCAACTCACACCAGCTGAACCATTCTATCATTGAGAAGGGGGCTCTGGCACTCATCTGGGCATTGAAACACTTTGAGGTTTATGTGGGTGGAGGGGTGAGACTTCTAGTGGTGTATACAGATCATTACCCCCTGCGAGAGGTCCCGGGTTCAAATACCGGGCGAGCCCCCATTTGTTACTGCCTGGTTCAAGGCTGGCAACAAAAAGGGAGACCACACACAGTTTCAGCCATGAACATAAGATTTATTTAACAGAAATGAATTAATATAAACTCAGCAAATATGTCTAAATAAGAAAAGAATCTGTTCTGTCAGCAATATATGGATGAGTGAAAATATGCATGATGCATCGTGGATGGCGCAATAGACCAAACAAAGGGAAGATGGCTGAAGTGGTTGCAGGAAGCCCAGCTGAGAGAGAGTGAAGCTCCCACAAAGGCAGGCCTTTAAGCCTTTCTGAAGGCCCAGCCCAGATGGGCAGGTAGTAAGATGACCCTCCAAGCTCCACCCTTCAGCAACTCCCAGAGACTGCAAACAAAGGCAGCAGAATCAGACACAAGCAGGAGGAGCGGGAGAGGTCGTCACAGTGAATAATAACAATAATTACATGGAAAAAAAAACAGCTGCCAGGACGTGTGTGCACACTGCACTTGGATCAGTGACTGGTGAAAAAAAAAACAACACCTCGCATAATGGCGATGCCTACTTCACCCATCTGGCAGTACTTGTGATTTCGTCCAAACGAAAATGGAGAACCACAAGACACTTCTGAAGTGGTGTGCAGGATTTGTGCGAATGTAATTCGCACTAAAGATGGACAGACAACTAATCTTCACCACCATTTGTGGGTACACCGTCCTGTCGAATATGCAACACTTCCACCACATGTGGCAGGTGGAAGATCAGGCAACCATCGTCAAACAACTGTGACAGTGAAAGATAGAAGCAGTATTTGATGAGTTGGGTTTCCCATCTCGTAAAATACTGACGAATTGGGTATGAGACTCAGAAATCAACTAATTCAACCTATTGGGCCACGATGTGATGATGTTCAGGCTGCTGGGGGTCGATGGCTGTCAGCCATCACACAACCCTAACATGTAGGCCTACTTAAATCTCTTCAAGGGAGTTTCATTCCTGGATTCAATGTAAGCTATAAATAATAACAGCATAAAAGTCTAAGTTTAAAGCCTTTGTTTACTTTTAGAGACCATAGAGCTTTGTAAAATAATTAAGATAGTTATTAATAATCATCATAAATGATGAAGATAATAATTATAATTTCAATCCTATATTATACAACTGTAGAATAAAATAAAACAAAATAAGCAGTTGTTTTGCAGCAGGTCAGCACACAAAAATGCATAAGTATGCTCTTGAAAGTTCATAGTATTTGTTCTTACCCAAGAACAAATCCCACATAAGAAAATATTGGCGAATGCCCCAATCTTCTTAAGAAGTGCGTAAGTAGGACTTAAGAATTAATTTGTTCTTAAGAACTGTAGGTGAATGAGGCCCATTAAGGGTCACTTGTTCTCAGATGGTTGTAGAATTTGATGGCTCTTTTTTCGGTTGTAATTTGGACAGGATATTGGCCCAGTTCTGTACAGCAGGCATTGTTTGGAATGTGTCTTTGAAGCGGCAATATTTTTACAAGATTCCAAATTCAGTTTCTGGATGGGGTGGTTGTCCTAGTCAGAGAATTTTAAATGTCTGTTGAGTCAGCCCCATTCTTCACTCCCATATAGTGCAATAGGTTCTGTAACTGATTTGAACATTTTTAACCAAGTTTTGACCGGGATTTCTATTTTGATGTTTCTTTTAATTGCATAAAATGCCCCTCAGGCTTTGTCTCTCAACTCATTCACAGTTGTTTGAAAAGTACCTGTTGAGCTAATATTGAGACCTAAATTGGTATAGTTTTTTAAATGTTCTAGTTTAACAGTGTCTAGAAAGAATTGATGTTTAAAGTTGTGATTCCCAGATCTCTTCTGGAAAAAAAATTAAAATTAAAATTAAAAAAATCTGAATATGTATATATGTGTGTGTGTGTGTGTGTGTGTATGTATATATATATACACACACATGTATATATATATCCACACACGTGTGTGTACATATGTGTGTATATATACACACACACATATATACAATAAATTAAATACAATACATAAATAAAAACAATAACAGTAAAATGGCAGAAAATAAAACGTGTTTTTTGTGTCTGTGTGTGTTTGTTCTTGTGTGTGTGTGTGTGTGTGTTTGACTGTTTGCACGCATGTGAGTGTGTGTATATGTATGTGTGTGTGTTTCATGTGTGTTGTGTCAAATGTAAAGGTGAAATAGAAGTAGAAGCTAAAACACAGTGTGGGCTCGGGTACTCAGTGTTGTGAGCAGACTGACTCCAGCTGTCATGTGTTGTGTTGCTTGTATCTTCGGCTGTGACACGCGCTGACATATTTCACTGCTCCTGTGACACTGACAGCGCTTTTTCCAAGAAGATGTTACATTTTAATCTGGTCACAGTTTACATTTAATTTTTGTGAAGAACTTTATTCTAATGTGGTAGTGTGTGCTGCAGTGTAGCAGGAAGTGTGTCTGTGTCTTCAGCTCTCTGCGTGGACTGAGCTGACACAGCCGCTCTTCTCTGGGCGCTTGTGTCGGCCTGTCTCCATAGCCAAGCTGTGGTTGCTGAGTCTGTACATATTAATGTCTTTCGTAGTTTTTGATCAGTCACGGTGGTCAGATACTCCACCATCATGTTCAGTCTGTTTAGAACCAAATAGCCCTGAAGTTTGCTTTAAGTCTTTGTGGTAGATGTCCAATAATTGATGTAATGTTTGTTCTGTTTTCTGTTATTTGCTCGGGTCAGATTGTATGAGGCGTCCTGAGGCTGTGTGCTGTTGGAGGAGCTGAGCCTCAGGATCAGCAGCAGAGCGGACTCTCCTCTGTGTTCTCCTCTCGGCGCTGCAGAGCTTTGTCGTGGTGGGAGTTGGGGTCACTTGTTTTTTATGTGTTTATAAAATGTAATGGCTCTTTTTTAAATTCTAATTCAAAGAGGGAATTGGCCTAGCTCAGCTCGGCGTCCATTGTTCGGGGTGTTACTGTGGACTCTGAGGATGCTCTTGCAAATCTCTGTGTGGGGGATTTTGATGGGATGTCTGTCCCATTTTTCAAAGGCTTGATTTGTCTGTGTGTGTGTGTGTGTGTGTGTGTGCGTCTCTCTCTTTCTTTGTATTGATATTACCACACAATATCTGGACTGCTGCCTTAGCAACATTGAACATCAGTACCCGCATATCACAGTTGTCCTCCTTGGGGGCACTAATAATAGCCACCATAGCTTCCGCCCCCTGTTGGCACCTCTGATCATCAGACCATCATGTTGAAGGGTGGTAAATGGCTTACATGGCGCACTCAGTACATCACCTGCCGTAAATGCACACCTGAGACAATGAGGCAGCTAGGCCTTCTTATGAATATGACTGATTTTTCCAACATTTATGTGGCCTCTGACCCTGGAGTTAAGGTTAGTTTGTTCACTGCCTCTCTCCAGTATATCCTGAACGGAACTGTTCCGCTAAAGAGAGTCTCAGTAACTAACACTGACAAGCTGTGGATGACTGTCCAAATAAAAAACCTAATAAGAGAAGGACAACACATGTTCTGCTCTGGTGACTAAAGTACATTCAGAAAACCCCACCCATCCATCCATCCATCCATCCATCCATCCATCTTCTTCCTCACCCCATCCGGGACTGCTGCTAAGCAGGGATGCCCAGACATCCCTCTCCCTAGACACTTCCTCCAGCTCTTCCGGGGGGATCCCAAGGCGTTCCCAGGCCAGCCGAGCGACATAGTCCCTCCAGCATGTCCTGGGTCTTCCTCTGGGCCTCCTCCCGGTGGGGCATGCCCAGAACACCTTCCCAGGAAGGCGTCCAGGAGGCATCCAATATAGTTGCCCGAGCCACCTCAGCTGGCTCCTCTCGATGTGGAGGAGCAGCGGCTCTACTCTGAGCTCCTCACAAGTGACAGAGCTCCTCACCCTATCTCTAAGGGAGCGCCCTGCCACCCTATGGAGGAAACTCATTTCGGCTGCTTGTATCCAAGTTCTTGTTCTTTCGGTCACGACCCAAAGTTCATGACCATAGGTGAGGGTAGGAATGTAGATTGATTGGTAAATCGAGAGTTTTGCCTTTTGATTCAGCTCCTTCTTCACCACGACAGATCGGTATAATGACTGCATTACTGCTGCTGCTGCACCGATCCGCCTGTCAATCTCACGCTCCATCCTTCCCTCACTCGTGAACAAGACCCCAAGATTCTTGAACTCCTCCACTCGAGGCAGGAACCCTCCTCCAACCTGGAGGGGGCAAGCCACCTTTTTCCGGTCGAGCACCATGGCCTCAGACTTGGAGGTGCTGATTCTCATCACAGCCGCTTCACACTCGGCTGCAAACCGTCCCAGCACACGCTGAAGCATCTGTTATCAATGCCTCTCACTACTCTGGCACTGAGCCGGGATGAACACCTTGAAGCAGAAAAGCACTGTCCCTCCACCAGCAGAGATTAACAAGATACTTGTGAGTGACTGAATTCGACCTACCTGTGTAGACAAGGATGTTGAGGCTGTGGCACCATCTCTGCAGAGGGCGTACGTGTATGTAGGTAGAGGTGTGATCACTGAGGCCATGGTTAGCATCCCCAGCAACCTAAGCCATGCCTGGACTTTAAGACTCAAGCCTAAGCGGAAGGACCATAGTGCTGCATAGTTGGTCGTGCTAGCATTGATACTGAATGTAGAGACGAGCCGATGACGGTGGTCTGCTGTGTTGGGTGGAAAGCATGCCAAGTGCCTTGATATGACGGAGTACCTTGGTTTTTGCAAGCTGTGCCTCGTGGAACTATAGGCATAGTGCAAAAAGGCAAATACTGCCAGACACATACACACATACTCACACTATTTACTCATACCTACTCTGCCCCACTGACCTACCTCAGCAGGAGAAAATGTTGGCACTTCAATGCTCCTGCAGCACTTTATTGCATCACAGCACTTTACCACAGTATTTTTATATGTTAAATACTATTTATTTATTTATTTTGTTCTGGATTAATCACTGTCTGTTTGTGCGGCCTGCTGCATCGAAATTTCGTTTTTAATGTGCACTGTAAACGTGAATGTTTTAAATGACAATAAAAACTGAACTGAACTGATAATCCAGTCATTTAGATATGGGAGAATCTTCATTCCCTTCAGCTGTAGTGATATTAAGGCTGCCCTGATGCAGCTTGTAAAGATGCAGTGGCCAAGGACAGGTCGAACGGGAGGATGTCAAACTCGTATGTTTGGTTTTGAAAGGCATCTTTAAGGTGTATGGAAGTGAACTACTCTTCAGGCATGATGGACTGAAGGATGTCGACTGCGTGAAGCATCCAAAATGGGTGGACTTTCAGATATCTGCTTAGCTTTCTGAGGTCTAGCATAAGCCTGAGTGTATTGTCTTTGCTTTTTTGTTGGTATTAGGAAATGTGTTGAGTAAAACCCCTTGTCCTGCACTAGTGGGTCTACTGTATTGATGGCCGTTTTGTCCAGGAGTTTTGCTGTCTTCCTGTGATCCCTTTGTAGTGTCTTTGACTGAGGTCACCTTGACCCCTGAAAGTGGTGGAGTCTGGCAGTAGAAGTGCAACCTGTAACCTTGGTACATTTTTATTAAAACTATTTTGGGACTGGGCTGCCCAGTGTTCCAGGTGCTGCTCTGAAAATCTGCCAAGACCCTCAGCCTGTGCCTTGAGGTCTGTTTGAGGGTTTATGGAAGGTTTTGGGTGGTGGTGGTTGTGCCCATAGACGTTGGAAGTTGGAGGTGCAGCCACACACCCCAACACCAGCAGCCCTGGCCCCTTATCAACTTAAGGTGACGAGTAACTAACCCTGACAATTGATAGAAGGTCTACTTTTGTTAATAATAGAGACCGTGAGTGTTAGAACCATTGCATTTTACATTA
>JAQLOL010014909.1:0-10057 GCA_029783665.1 Naso thynnoides
ATAATAAAATCTTTTACAGGTGGCTTCAAGAGGGCCATATTGCAGGGTGAATCCCCAGGTCCATCTCCTGCAACTCTATTTTAATGGAGGTGACACCAGGAAGGACTTCCGTGTGTCCCTGGAGTCCCTGGAGAGCCTCATCCAACTTGTTGCAGACAAGGACCATGGATGGGGAAAGTCCTTTAAGGTCCTGGTGTTTGTGTATTGGTTGGCCTGTGGAACGTCCTACCGGGTTGTGTCATTTGACATTCCCCGCACCACATGCCATGACATGATCTACGGGGTCAGCAGAGTCATTCAGGGGGTGTTCAGGAGGCTCATCCGCTTCCCTAATATGCAGGAGCTGAAGGAGATTGGTGCTGGATTCCAGCAGCTGGCTGATTGCCTGGCTTTCTCCAGAGTGGCAGGAAGCATTGAAGGGTGCCATGTCCGCATTGTCCCACCTGGGAGGTTTGTAGGGGACTACTTCAACAGGAAGCTGTTCCACTCAATCCAGTTTCAGGCCATCTGTGACCACAAGGGCTGTTTCCTGGACGTGGTGGTGGGCTTCCCTGGCTGCACGCATGATGCCAGGGTCCTGAGGAGCAGCCCTTTTTATGTGCACCAGCTGTACCCACCTCCTGGATGGTACCTGATTGGGGATGGCGGATACCCATGCTTGGCGGAGCCGATTTGCCTGCTGACACCCTTCAGGGAGCTTGTCCGCAATGCCGTGGAGGGCAGGTACAACACCAGGCTGTCCAGGACACAGTGTATGGTGGAGAGGGCATTTGGAGTCCTGAAGACGAGGTGGCGCTCCATTTTCCTCAAGGCACTGGAGGTGAAGGTGGAGTCAAGTCAAGTCGCTAAAATACTTTACAATTTACTCACATTTGTATTGTTCTGTTTGTGGCGCGTCCATCATGCTGCTGCTCAGTGCTCATCCAAATGTTTTTTTTTCCTGTCCTGTTCGCAGCAAGGAAGTGATGATTGGTGACGTCATGTCGCGTTGCATCTTGGGTAATTTGAGTGTGAGTAGTAAGCTCATGATGCATATTCAACATTTCTGGCGAATGAAGTAAGCATCCGGGAACTTCTCGCACACTCAAAATCGCATACTGCCAGTGTAGACACACTGCATACTCAAAGAGTTAGTATGGGTAGTAGGTAAGTATGCGGATTCGAACACATCCATTACCTCTAAATAAGACAAAGACTGTTTTTGAAAAAAAAAGGTTTTCTATTGCTAATTATTGATTAAAACATGTATACAAGTTATTAAAACACATTCAAAACACACGGTTTATACTGTCTTGGCCTTCCTTACTAGTGGTTGTGCTTTGAATGTAACAGCAGAGTCGACAGTAATCCTTACAACTTAGGAAAACACCAGCGGTCCACGGACATTAGCCAGAATTTAGGTTTCCTGACATTTATTGTTAGGCTACATGACTTTGATGCTGGGAAAATACACAAAGCCTGAAGGCAAACAAGAGTCTGATTGTCAGCCACACATAAGGACGCTAATAAACACAATTTCAACAGACTTTGTAGAAAGTTTTGTAGTGATCTGGTAAACTGTCTAAACTTGCTTTGTGGAGCTAACACTGACGTTATCTAACCATTCCCCATTTGTTTGTAGAACACAAGGCTCAACATCATGGATGCTTTTTAATAAATGCTAACAAAAAGTTTACAGTTTACAGTATGAGCTCTGGTATAATTCTACCTCAAAATTAACTGGCTACTGCAAATCTACATTTTTCTAATGTTAGCTATTTCTGCAAATTGCATCTTTTTTTTGTAGCTTTAGACAGTCTGCAAAAAAAAAAAAAATCTCAGACTTTCTGCTAAATCTGTTTGTGCAGGAAATGGCACAACAGCTCTTTTCCATTTTAGATGTGTTTTTGTGTGTTTGGCAGCACACAAACTGTATGCTAACGGTGCCACTCAGTGGGCGTCCAGAGCATTCATTTGTGCCATCTGAATTGATTAGCTGGACGTATTAAAGCTTTACTGTAGCCACGGACAACTGAAATTGTATTTCTTTGTTTTTTCTCAGAGAATTTGAGGTTTTCTCTAAATGTCATAATAAATGCTTCTGAACACAATTACCAACCTTGGCTTTAAACAGAATGGGATGCAAGCCTGAAGGCTGGGCCTTGTGCATTCCTGTGAAGGTTGCTCAGTGGCAGATAAAACAAAAAAAGTTGACTTTCATGTGAAAAGGTCCTGTGTGGGCAATTAGACCTTTTTACCGGAGACGTCTGGCTGCCAAGGTGGCTACCTTCCAGGTCAGTCTTCTGCTAACTTGAGTGGAGATTAAATGATTTAATATTAATGTATACACTAGTGCAGTAAAAGTTACGTGGTAATGATGCGTTAACGCAAACTAGTTTTAACACCATTTATTTTTCTTTAATGCTCAATTAACGCGTGCACGACAAGGGCTGGGCAAAAAAAAATCGATTCATTAAGGCATCGCAGTTAATTTTTTCCTAATAAAACCCAACCCTAATCCTGCTAGCTCACAAATGAGCAGCCGATGTTTGCAGTTAAGTTACAGTGAGCTAAAAATAGAGTCAACAGCTCAAAACAGGTTACAAACTAAGACACCACTTAATTACTTTGACCTACTTAATGTTTCTCCTTGTCCATCGTCTCCATCTCAGTTTGTCCTGCAAGTTCAGCTTCACCAACACAACAGTTAGCAAGCTGAATAATATTAACAGTTAGTTTGCTCACCAACATTAATAATATTTCCATCCAGTAATGATGATCTCTGACCGGCTTTTTCTCCACAGTCAACATACAGTGCATGACTAATTTGCATAAAAAGCACACAGCTAATTTGCGTATAAGCCACTGAACCTGATCAAATATATATCACAGCATTTTTCCTTGATTTGGATTGTTGCAATAATAATAAAGACACGTTTAAAGCAAGCATATTTTTCCACTCTCGTGTTGATAAAAGTATTGAAAACTTGAAAAATTTCCCTTAAAGGTAGTTTTAGAACTGACAATTTAAAAGGGTACCATTAATTTATGATTTATCACAAGTTAGGAGGCTTCAAATTTCTTTGGCTTCTTTGGCTTTCAAACGTGTGACAAACCAAATCTAGCTTGATTTATTTGAATCTCTGACTTCAGGGAAGTGCACAGACATCTTCCCTGCAGAACAGGAATGTGAAAGCACCTCACCAGTGACAAACTTTACATAACATAAAAAAAGTCACATTTCTGACTGCAATGGATAATTTTCACCTCAACAACATTATCCAACAACAAATCCAAAATAACATAAAATAGCAAAAAATTTTCATAGCAGAGCATTAATTCTCTTCCAAAAAAAACCAAACAAACAAAAACTTTTGATACTGTGTACTTATTGTTTTCATTTATTAGGTTTTTTGAGTAAAATCACTGTGGTCAACATGACTGTGCTGTTAGGCGGACAGAGCTCACTGGACACACTGACTGTCACACACACTCCTGCCTCTCTCCTTCCCGCCTGCCTATTGTGTAAATTATCAAGCACTAAAAACAACGTCGGTGAAAGCTCTCACTCCGTCATTACCCTTGATGTCCTCATTATGAGTCCTGATCATAATGCAGGCCAAGTTGATCATACGAAAGCATGAATAAATAAATAAATAAACTGTGTTCATCAAACCTCCCGGGGCGAGTGCTACTGCTGCCACTGATTGATGCCATCATTTTGGCAAGGTGTGGAGCAGTCAGTGTAACTGCTGTGAATAGATAAATACAGCAGTGGCACTTGTGTGCAATGCTACATGATGGATGCACTGGCACTGCAACAGGACTGCGGGAATAAAACAAATTAGCAATGTGATTTTTCTAACCTTTCCTCGACACTCGAGCACCTCTATCCTATTCTCGGCCGTTCTCTCAACTGCTGCCATGATTCAGCCGTGACATTTCTGTGCATCCACGTTAATGGAAGGATTTGCATTAACCGTTGGTGGTTGAAGGTAGGCGTGTGGAGGTCAGAATATGAGGCTGAGTCGACCGCACACGTTTCCAGGTACACAGATTTTTTATTTATTTATTTTTTTTAAGGGAACATTGCGTGCAGACGTGCGTACGCATGGTTTTGTAAATCAGATTATTTTTTTAGTGTACACCATTTGAAACTTTTCTGCACATTTTAAATATTAATGTGTATACAGTTGCTATTAATGCGTTAACTGCAATTAGATTAAAGTCCTATCATAATGCATTATTTTAAAAAAATATAGGATCAGTTGCATCATGCCTTTCTAACATTTCATGTTTATAGTTCCTACTACATTGTTGCAGTCAAACATGACTGACATGAGTGAAAGATTTGTAGATAGATAAGATAGATAGATGGATAAGTACTTTATTTATCCCAACGGGAAATTCATGGGGTCCCGCCACACCCAAATACACAAAAATGAAAACAAGTGAACAGTAAAATCAGTTAACCCCATGATGAACGATAGATAGATAGATCTATCTATCTAAGATTTGTGGCTGTGATTTGGTTAAAAATGCTCTCATCTAGATAATCAAACAGGAGAAGAGTCATAAAGGTACTTTACTGGTCATATGTACACGGTGTACAGTTAAATGTGTTATCTGCATTTAACCCGTTCCTGAGGGGCAGTGGGCAGCTCCTGTTGATTGTGATGTTGATGTAGTCAAACAAAACACGTCTGCACAGGGTGTTTTATTTTGAAAATTGACTGGATTTTCCACCATCATGCCTGATTTCCTGTATGACTCAATCTGCTTTGTGCAGCTTGAGCTCCTGTCAAAATCAACTCAATACATGTTTTTACGTAGTATGACAACAGACACTCTGTGGAGCCGCTTATAGGATCATAAAGGAAATTTACTCTTTGTGTTTTTGATTCCAAGACAAGACACTGGTAAGAATTGCCTTCCACGGTTATATTGTCGAAGTATGCAGTGGCTTTAGTACATCTTTGCTTGAAATGCACTCCTGTATCCATACAGTGCTTGTACATGCCTTGTTGATGTAAACAGCAGTGTGCATTTGTTGTTCTTAAATGTAAACATAGCCTGTCTGCATCCTCTCTCTGCTCAGCTCAGATTTCACTGAGCAACGAGGGTCATATTTAAAAAAGCAGAGACACATTTTTGACCAGACCAGCGAGAGTGGTTCAGTTCGATGACATGGGAGTCAAACGTTTGTTCGCAGTACTTCAATTATGGTGGAGGTCTTTGGCTTTGGTGTACCATGCAACCAAAAACCCCTTGTTATTGAAAACTATAGAATATTAAATACAAGTAATGTTCCAACCTGACAGACAACAACCTCTGCAACCCGGAGAGTACTGTTTATGTGACTACTGCACATAGGGAAGAATAGGAACCTTGTCTTTGTACCGATCTGTGCCATGTGGACACGAGACTCACACAGCCTTGGGTACAACGCAACACGCTAAAAAAAAAAAAGAAAAGAAAAGTACAAAATCACTTAAACTGACAAAAAAATAAAATTAATAATATCACAACAAAACATAACAACAT
This sequence comes from Naso thynnoides, assembly GCA_029783665.1. NCBI lineage: Eukaryota > Metazoa > Chordata > Actinopteri > Acanthuriformes > Acanthuridae > Naso > Naso thynnoides. Next base: position 5,524 of record JAQLOL010014909.1, read on the forward strand.
CTATGTGATTATTTTACAACTTGTGGAAAACTTACGTTAGCCACCACTCGTCCGTCTGCAGGCCACTGATGTTTGAGCTGCTGTCTGAGGAGCGAGAGGCCAGAGTTCCCGCTTTTAGCGCTGTCAGCGGTTAGCTGCGGCCTGTCGCTGCATCTACTGGGTGATGATGGGATTTTTTTCAAGTGAAAAAAATGTCCAATTGTCTCTTTTCACAATGAATTGTGGTTTAAAATTTTAATCACAACATGATATAACAACACTGACGTGATTATTGAACAGATTGTCACATCAGTTTTTCATCTGTGTGTTTAGCCGGGTCCACAACATACGTCATACTGCCAATACCAGTGCTGATCGGTTTGAGGCTGCTCCAGTAGTTTTACACTTACACTGATACCTACCAGGATTCCAATTCTGTGAAGAACCCCCAGTGGAGCGTGGCCAGCACCTCTACACCAAGTAAATTTATTTAGTAAATCCTGTTAAATATAGCTTGCTCTCAATGGTCTTCCCTGATTTAAATGAAAGTTAAATATATTTAGATTTAAAAACTTCCTTGAAATGCAAAATCATGGAAAATTTGATATTAGTTGCAATTAAGATAATCGTTTGACAGCCCTATTTGTTACATAAATGAGGTCCACACTGATCATTTAAGAATTTACAATAATTACAGTCCACAGCACATAAAGCCATGTGAGAGGGTCTCGTTTTTCTAAAGAGAGTGTACACGCTCTTCCAGTGAGAGTCCTCTCGGTGTGCTGAGAGTCCCACGACCTCACTGGTAATCTGTTTCAATTTAATGTATGTGTGTGTGTGTGTGTGTGTGTGTGTGTGTGTGTGTGTGTCTCCACACCAGCAGTCTCAGTCCATCATACGCTCGACTACCACTCAAAAGCTGTTTAGATTAGGGCTCACTGACTCTTCACAACCACCATGCTAATTCCACTTTTGCTATGTTGGAATGCTAATCACAGCTGCATGTTTTCTGTGTTTTGATCCCATATTTATGTCTCATGTTTTTGTTGTTTTATGAAAACGGAAAATGGTATTGGATGGTATAGTAAAATCCGGATATTTTTCAGCAGTTTTTAATCGTTAAAGAGGACATATTATGCTCACGTTTTGGGTTCATATTTTGTTCTTAGTTTCTACTAGAGCAGGTTCACAGGCTTTAATGCTCCAAAAACTCCTCTGTATTCTCATACAGTCAACTGCAGCAGCCCTGTATTTTCCAGGATTTTCATTTTTTAATTTATTTTTTGGTCTGAGACGCTCTGTTTTAGCTCCTGCCTTGCCTCTAAAGACTTAATCTGCTCTGATTGGCCAGTTCAAACACAGATGAACCTTTAGAGAAGCTCAGCACGCTGTTGAGAACGGAGCGTTCAGAGCCATTAGAAATAGTCCACAGGAGTTACTGCTACATACCCTTACCTCATTATTTCATACTTTGGCAACAATCTGACTTTGTAACATCATTTGTAGGTTGAAAGAGACAGAAAAACATCATATGACCCCTTTAATGTATTTGGTTACTGGCAAAATCAATGAGCCTCATTCACCAGTGTCTTCAAGTATTTTCTTGAGTTCTTTCTTAAGTTATTCGTAAGAAAACTCTACGTCAGATTCATGAACGTATTCTTAAACCCCAGAATTGTTCGCATCCGTGAATGAAATGAAACCCACTTTCCTCTTAAGTATGAGGTGTGTGCCAGTTGGTCCTAATTAGCATAGGAAAGCACCATGCCAATCCCCAGAAAAGAGCAAAGGAATGCAGGGTCATGTGCACACAAACTGAAGAGAGAAAATCTTAAAATAAAAATACCAAAACGGAAGATTAAGCCAATGGAGCACCAAAGTCAAGGCACACACACAAATAAGGAATTTGATCTCAAATCTGAGGCAAATAGTAAACAAATAAATTAAAAAAAAACAACTAAACACAGAAGAGAGATGCTGGAGGAGGACGGGCTTGCATAGAGTTATTTAAACAGGTCCAGCGCATGAGGGCCATCAGACAAAAAAGGGCTGATGGACACAGCAAAGCCAAATCATTTATTTCGAAAAAGTACAAAATACGTTTGAAGTAAGCACATGTGAAGAACTGCATGAAAACAATGATGTACGGTGCAGCGAAACATGCTCAACATCATCCAAAAACCACATGACTTACTCAGGTAGGAGGGCAGGGAGTAACCCAAAGTTTAACTCCACTTTTAACAGAAATACATCCCAAAATAACTTATGAGGGACCTGTTTGTGTTTAGACAGAATACATGTTTGCAAATTCTGTTGTCAAGATTTCATACAAAGTCAATGCAAAGATGCAAGTAAATGCCAGGTGATGCCGAGCTCATGATGCGAACCACGTGATGGAAGTGCTTTCATTGCATCATCGCACAAGTTAAAAATATTTAACTTTTCAGGCAAATTTGCGTGACACTGTTTTACGACAGCCAATCAGCAAAGGAATTCTCCCAACAACCTGACGGTGCTAACATCCCGAGGACGCTGAATCACACGTGAGGTCAAAAAAACTGTTGCAGTGTGTGAATACATGGAGCTGACATGACTTAACGATGGGGCTGAGTCGAATCGCATTTGGCAGCTCAATGCGATGCTTCAAGGAATGCACCTTTGCCTGTGTTTAAACACGTATTTAAATATACAACTGACACACATGTTCAAGTAGTATTTTTTTAATATCACAAACACTGAACACAACACTGTAAAATACTTTTCCATCAGTACAGCAATGAGCACAACACTGGACATCAAAAAAAGTGACAGATGCTTTAAGACAGAACAAATACAGATCCGTTGCCATTCAAAACACTTTTCAAAGATTCTGCCAACAGCCTCGGGTAAGTGCCTCTACAAGCCCCCAGTCTTGACTTCCAGCCCCCTTCAGGCTCAGACCTCAGAGCTGTGGTTCAACACAGAACACTAACTTATTGAACACACTGAACTGAGTTGCTGTCCTCTGTGGGGCAGGGACCTTAAGAAGGCCAGTGCACCTCTGTGTGCACAGGCTGTTCATCCCTGCACTTGAGACACTTGTCTTTACACACGTCTTCTTACCATGCCTTTTAGGTCATTAATTGCATTTTTAAAACGCCCTGGTTCATTGTTCACAGTGCTGTCAAAGAGTAAGAAATGTCCGAACAGCACTGTGCGAATTCTTGTTGAGCCGCTGCCTGATGCTCCACTGTGGGAAACGGGTTTCTGCCAAACAGTGAGACTCGAGAGGACGCCACTTCCCGGTGATAGCAGTCTGGAGCCTCTGACAGTCTTGTGTTCACTTATGTACCATCACTTATTAATTCTTTGTTTAATTTCAGTATCACATCAGTAAGGTCTGGATGGAAAGCAGCTACAGACACTATGTTGCTAAATGCCTAATGCCCTTTTTTTTTAATGTACTCAGGGATTTAGTTCAGTAGGCTACAAATTTAGTCAGCCTGCTTGAGTAGACATGAAAACTCAGTTTTTAGTAGTTTTATTTTACTACACTGTAAACTACGCTGACTGTTATTCCACTGATCACAGCTGATGGAGGCTACAGTCCACTGAGAGCTCGATCAATAACTGATACCTGCATGAGATGTCCCAAACAGATTTACTGCACACTGACACTTCATGTTGAATGAATTTTCAAAAATAGTGAAAATAAACATTAATCGAAACGCCAGAAATTCCAAAAAAAAAGAAGAGAGAAATAAAAATGTGAAACACTCGTTTGGATCATTTTCAGATGTGTTTTTGCCGAGAACCACAAGCATGTCCGGGTATTTTTAAAAAAATGAATGAATTAAAATTTAAAAAAAAAACAGGCGAAAGGTGGTTAATCATGAATTAAACTATTATTTTGTCTGGCTATGCAACTGTTCCTGATGGAGATTAATTCATATGAATTCCCATTATCACAAACAATTTCACGTATAAACCTGGGATCTGTGTGTAACAGCCAACGTGTGAGGATGTGAAGCAGAATGAAGAACATTAATTACCATCAGATCCTGGCTGATCCTCTCAATAAAGTGACCACGGCATCGTGAGTAAAAGCACACAGGCTTTTTCTGATTTCGGAGGCGCTTGTATAGTGTCAGCTGCATTGCACAGCCAACTGTGAGCAACAAACAAAACTGACGCTTTCTGCAAAATGTTGTGCTCTCTCTGCAGTGTCCATTATGAACCCGTTTGTGTTCTGAAATATGTAGAAAAGACTGAAACACTGGGAGAGGATCCATGAACTCAGTTTGACGCAAAAGGAGGGCAAATTGTTCTCAGCTGTCAAACTTTGTGGGTGGGTTAGCTCATATGACTTAGGCTGTTTGCTTTGCGAATCAGACGCTGAGATGGAGCAGGTCGAGGTGGCAAATGATTCGCAATATTTTGGTGCTAAAAGCGGCTGCAGTTCTGTCTTAGTGAGTCAGGCCCTCAGATTCACACAGTGCAACACCTGCTGGTCATTTTTTGTAACTACTTTGGCATGTCAGTGGCCAACGAAATGCAGTTTAGCATCTAACAGGAA
>JAQLOL010014910.1:0-10054 GCA_029783665.1 Naso thynnoides
GTTTAAGCGACAGAAACACAGTGTACAACTCCAGCACACTGATGTGCCATGACCTCTCCTGGTGTGTCCAGGTCCCGTTCATGTGAACATTCTTGCAGATGCCCCCCTAGCCCCATTTGGAGACGTCTGTTGTGACCAACACACGCGAGTGGACTTGATCCAGCAGAACCCCTGCGGTCAGACGTGCTGCATCTCTCCATGGAAGCAGCACGCTCATGCACAACCGAGTGGCCAGCATCCTCCCATTCCCCTGGAAGGCTGTCGCCTGCTTCGGGATAAAACAATCCTTAACCCACGCAGACTGTTTCGGCTGGGGTTAGGGTCTCGACTCGGGTGTAGTTGAAGGCTGCTGGTGAGTGTGGTCCTCCGGAGACGGCTTCTTCTGGGCACGCCAAGTGCCAGACTGTGAATGGGAGCGTGAGCGTCTCTGCTCGCTGGGAGGCTTGACATTTTAGTGCAAATTAACTGAGGTTTACCAACTCCATTATAATTGTTCATAGCGGCTTCCCTGTACTTGTTGTAACCTGACTATTGCAAATTAATTTTCCTATTGGTTGATCAGCGGATTCATGACGTTTCTGGTGATCACTTTCATCACCAACCATCCCTGCACCCCACCCCCTCTAAAAAAGCCAGTGGCTCACGATTCAGAAGACTGTGGTGGGAGGAGACACGCCCAGTCACTCTAATGTTACTCCTCCCCACAGCGTCCCGCAAATCACCAAGGAAACAGTACACACATACACACGCACACCACCATAGATTAGTGAAATAAAATCTAAATGCATGCTCAATCTGACTTTCTTAAAACCTAAAGCACATTACTGCACCACCGACCAGTGCTCTCTGCTCTGCTGCCAACTAAGGCACTCGACTGAGGGGCAGTTTGCACGGAGCAAGTTTTCGCATCAAACAAAACTATTTTGTTGGAGTTTGGCTTTCCTTTTGCCTGATAACGGAAACCGCAAACGTTTGAGACAGGTTTGCAGAGTGGAATCTTTTGAAACGGCAACCTTGTTTCCGGCTGTGTAAACTGGCAAGCCGAGTGTCTGAGAATGTGGTGATGACACTATTGCTAATGCTAGCGCAAGTCAATGCATTTTACTCTACCACTACCAAACTCAGGTTAAACACTCCACAGTGAACGGAAAGCAAGTCGAATATGACGACAGTCTATTAAGGCAGATTTAAGTGTTTGTAGCATAGTTTTGGAAGTCTGTCTATCGCTCATCAGCTCCGACTGTATGTCATTACAAACTTGCACTGCCAACTACTGGTGTGGCATGCATACTACAGCACTTTGAGTTGTTTGTGTAAACGTGGAAATATTTTGAAGATGCAAAGGAAGGAGAGGCAGGATGTTTGGTGAAGAGAAGCAGGCTGCTTAAAGAAACTGTGGGCACTTGTGAAAACTGAAATATGCTAACAGCTGAATCTAACTAGTCACTATACTCAATCTTCACGATTTTCATGATCTACTCTTAATAATGCCCCCGCCTCTTTGTGCTGCCCAAATTCATGCATTTTTCATGCTCTTGATGCTTTTTGTGAGTTTGAACATTTTGAAGGATGCACTTTAACCAACACTCCAGGGTTCAGTTACACTTTAAAGAACTGGCAGTCGTCACGTTTGTAATGAAACACCTCTTTTAATTAGTAGTGTCATGGTGTTTCCAGTATGTTTCGTGAATGCAGCCGTTGATCATTGCATGAAATCAAAAAAATGTGTTTGTGATGTGTGTTGTTTTGCCTTGTTTTCTTGTATTTACAGGAAACTGTCAGAACAGCAATGGAATAGTTTGACCCAAGTTCACCTCACTTGACCTTTGCTGCAAAACCTCTTCCACGTGAGGATGACTGACGATGCTGGATGAATTTTATCGACAGGGAAAATCAAGGGACAAAATGTGGCAGAGGAAACACACAAATAATAGAACTCCCATCACATTTTTTAATGTGCTATAAAAGCAATAATTGGGTTTAAGAAGGAAATCCCTCAGAGGAACCTGGCACTGGGGTATTTGTTTTCACTGTTTCTTTTTTGTTCACAAGTTCTCCTCTCTGAAAGATAAACTGGGACAGTTGTGTGCCGGCAGACACTGTGACTTTGTCCCCGTGCTGTCAAATCCAAAAGGAGACTTCTTCCAAAAAGATCTTTCACATTCAACAATTTGGTTATTTTAAAGGAGGAGTTAGTAGCACTTGTTCATTGCAACTTGTAAACACAACACTCAGATTGGGCTCCTTGCTGGGGTCGGACCTTTCTGTGTAGAGTTTGTGTGTTCTGACCGTGTCTGTGTGGGTTCCCTCCGGGTTCTCTGGCTTCCTCCCACAGTCCAAAGACATGCAGGTTAGTTGGTGACTCTAAAGTGCCTGTAGGTGTGAATGTGAGTGTGAGTGGTTGTTAGTGTCCATATGTCAGCACTGTGATGAACTGGAGACTTGTCAAGGGTGAACTCACCCAGTGTTGGCTGGGATTGACTCCCCCTCACCTGGGCGCTGTCATTGGCTGGGGGAAGCACCTCCCTCCCACCCAAACTCGTCCCGACTAAACCAAAACCTCAAAATCCAGGCATTTGGTGGAGCTCTGCAGACACAGTCACCACCACACATGTATATTAATTTTGTTTTTTAGGAAAATCCCTCAGAGTCGATCTTTAATGTCACTTTTGCCAGCTAGACCAAAGTGTTCTTATTGATAAAGTTGTGTATGATGCGTGTAAGGAGATTTAAAGACTGCTGTTACAATGCTTTTTTCAAGTATGATTCAATTTGGGTGGATGCTTAAAATACAAGATCAATGTGTTACGATATGTCATGCATCCTAGCACTTTTTTAAGCAGCTGAAACAGTTTTACAGGTGTCTGCAGCTCAGAAACTCTGAGGTGACTCGTGTGTTAGTCAGGTACTGACCATGTAAGACCATGCAGTACATTAAGTAGAAAATTTGCTGTATTCTAGTCGAGGATATGTCTTGAAATTCTATGACTGCTGGCGTTAGTGTTTACCCTTCTAAAAATATGGAAAGGATAAACTTGATTCTGGCTGTATATTTATTTTCTGGTGTGTACCGTACTGTATCTGTAAGTGACACTGTTTTTGTCTGTGCTAGTACTCTGTCTCATATCCTTTATCTTTAACAAGAACATTTCTTCTGTACTGTTAAAGGTGATGACTTGAAAAACTTTTGGACAGATACTGATTGTACTTCTCTTGGAACCTGATCTTTGTTATGACGTGTTTTTTATGTCTCCAAACAGTGGTTACTGGAAAATTATATATATTGCCAAAATCTGGGATCATGCGATTGTTTTTGTCTGTGTCAGTAGTCTGGCCCATGTTTTTTGTTTGTTTGTTTGGTTTTTGTTTTTTTTGTTTTGTTTTGTTTTTTGTCAGCGATTATCCTCTAATGTCTGTGCTTATGTGCCTGGGCCCATATTCACAAAAAAATAATATGGCTAAAGAAGCTTCTGACCTGATGATTTAGGAGCAACTCTTTAAAAAATTGGGCGTGTCAGTCCTAATTTTTAAGACTCCTTAATTGTAAAAGTATTTCACAAAGCATTTTAGCACTAAAACCAGCTCCTAAACCTGTGAAAAGTAGGAAGTCCTCAAGAGAGCTCCACAGTAGCTAAAAGCAAACGTCAAAGGATCCTAAAATTGCTGCTGCCAGTCTGCCTCGTAATTGGGTCAATGTTTAAGAAAGATTTAAGGACACTGAGCTTTTAAGGAGGTATCACCTTAACCATGAGGGTATTATGATCATAGTGGAGCCAGTCAAGGATTCAGTCACTGCACCAGTCCAAACTCTGACTTCTTATTTGTCAGCAGGCTGATTATCATCGAGCTGCACACGTGACTAGTCAGTAACTCAGCTTAGTTCAATTCATATATCACCTTTTAAACAAACATGCAACTCAAAGTGGTTCAAAATCACAAAGAAAACAAAGAATTAAACAATAAAAAAGAATAAAAGCAAAATAGACAACAATATATAAATTATTTTCAAAAAATAAAACAAAACATCAAAAAAACAGAATATCTAGACTACAGTATTCTTTGCTTCATGTTAAATTAGTCACACTTTATTGTATGGCAACATCCCTCCTACAGTATTTCTGCGTTGAACTGACAGAGACCCAAGACAGCCAATCACAGCTTCATGAAACATGACATCATCCATAACAACAGGATCGACCGCGCCCTTTCTCTCAGCTTAAGATTTCTCTCAGTTCCTCGGTGAACCGGTTTTAAGAGAAAATGCTTAGTCAGGAACTTTAAGTGACATTTAGGAGTTCTTCTGGTGGTTAAAAAGATGAAATGTTCTGTGAATACGGGCCTGGAGTTTTTTGTCTGTGTTTAAATGCGGGTGTGTTTTAATGTGCTCTGTGTTTATGCACTTATACGCTACATGATTAATTACTCTCCTGTGCATGTGTGTTTTGTTTTCATAAGTCATCAACTGGTCAGAGACAGCTGTCATTGTAGTGTTGTTTTATTTATCTGTGCTCATTTGTTTTTCCATATGTGTTGTATTTTTGTAGCTTTTTAGTCTTTAATATCTACAACCTGCCAGAGACAGCAGATTGAAATTAGCCTGTGTGACTGAATCTGGCACATTGACATGATGGATTCAGGTGCTCATGTTAATAAATGTACATTGTCTCTATTTAAATAAAACAAAAAGTTAAGATTATAAATGTGTGTGGAGCATAATTTATTTAGATTCAAAGTCGCACCACCGCAGTTTGAAGCATCAATAATTCATAATGGTCAGAAACTTTGAAGTTGAAGTTTATGAATGCCAACATGGCAGTATAACACTGAATTACACGGGAATCACAACAATATAAACAGTTTTAGAATAAATAGTCTGTTAGGATACATAAAAATAAGAAAGAAAAAAACAACTGTTGAGCGAGTCCCGATTATAAGACGAGGTATTACCCACAGGGAGTAAACTTAAAGATGGCGGAACACCAGTGACAACATTAATGTTGACATGCAGACACAAGGAAGGCGATCAGAGACCTCTTAAAGCGTCCTGTTCACACTGGAGGGGTTACCCGTTTGCTCTGATTCCTCAAACGCTTTCCCGTCACCTCTGCCCTCGTGGGTGGTCGCCAGGACTGAAACTGGAAGGTGAGGAGCAACAACTCTGTTCATAATTGAATCTTTCTGGGGCGTCTGGTGGCTCAGTTGGCAGAGGCTGCGTCCTCGCTGCAGCGGCCATGGGTTCGATTCCACCCGTGGCCCCTTGCTGCAGGTCGTTCCCTCTCTCCCCTGTTTCCTGTCCACTCTTCAGCTGTCCTGTCAAACAAATAAAGGCAGAAAAAGCCCCCAAAAACATTTTAAAAAAATAAATAACCGAATCTTTCTGTCCTGTGGGGAACTACAGGAGACGGTGCACAGGGTAGTTAGTTAGATATCCATCGTACTTCTGCCCGAGAATGATGATGCGGCAAGTCTGCCTCCGAACCTGCTCCAGGTTTTGAGTTTGGGCTTGGTTTAGTGAGTCATGACATGCTGGGGCGGCGGCGGGGTCTCAGACAGCATTTTTATTTGCAATATGGCAGAACGTGTGACTTTCACTGGCAAACACTGGTCATGTGATTATGACTAAAACGTTATTTTACGTTATTTTATTTTAAACGTTTGTTTAAATGAAGAGAACATTCCCTGGTGAGGAAGGCCGAACAGCGGCTCCACTTCCTGAGAGCTCTCAGAAGGAACAGACCGGAGGAGAAGCTGCTGGTGACCTCCTAGCGCTCCACCATTACGAGCGTTTCGGCGTACTCCGTCACTGTGTGGTACGCTGGCTGCACAGCAGCTGACAAGAAAAAGCCGCAGATAAGATCAGCTGAAAAGACCATCGGCCGTCCGCTGCCCTCCCTGGATGACATCGCCAGCTCTCGATGCCTCTCCAGTCCAGCCGCGACCGCCTCCATCCTGGACACCACCTGCTCAGCCTGCTGCCCTCTGGAAGGAGGTCCAGGAGCATAAAAAGCAGAACAAACAGGCTGAAAAACAGCTTCTGTCTGTGGGCTGACAGAATACTGTCATCTGTTTTTATATTCCTATAGTATGTGCAATAGCCTGATTCCTTAAGTGCAATAACAATATGTGCAATATACAAACTGCCTCACCCTTTTTTAACATTACTTTTTTATGACATCATGGTACTTGTGTGTCTCAAGTGTTTCGTTGTTTGTCTTGAGCGTTTTGTTTATTCTTGTTTTTAATGCACTGTCAGCTGTAGCACTTCCCAGTTTCATTGGATAAGCGTCTGTTCAATGACGATCAAGGCAACCTTATCTCTTATCTTAAATACATTTTAACCACCCCAAAATGTCTACCTTAACTTACTGACAGTGTGAACGATGAGGAAATGCTGCAGGCCCGTTTAGTTCACAGTTTAAAGAGTTTCCCTTCTCCACCTGCATATTTAGTTTACCAACAAATGAAAATTTGTAACTACAGCGATACAGTCAGAGACAGTCTGGTCTATCTGTAAATTCTTGTTTTCCCTCGCTGTTTGATCTCACCTTTTCATAAGTTTCTCACTTTTATCCTCCTAACCGCAGCACAAAGGTGAGCTGCCACAGAGGATGTTTGTCACACTAACCAGTGATGTCACAAACTAACACAAACCACAGTCTTCCGGTGCGCACCAAACGCGCTCCTGTGCTGGTTCATTTGAAGGAAACTGGTTGCTTTTTTAAAAAAAAAAAAGAAAAAACAACAAGAAATAAAAAAAAACATGCTAATCACATTAGCATGGTTTATAATTTAATGAATTATATTAAATATTTTAAATACATATTAAATATATTACCTTTAGTAAGTTGGTTTGAGCAGCCGTGAAATGCTTAGACAGTGCAGCGGTGTGTCTGTGCATCTGTTCTTAGCAGTCTTGCATAAAGTAGCCAAAAGTTGTACTTGGGTAAAAGTAGAGATACTTCACTGGAAAGTGACTTTGTTTAAAGTGAAAGTCACCCACTGGAATATTACTTGAGTAAAAGTCTTGAGGTAGCTGGTATTTACTGTACTTCAGTATCAAAAGTACAGTAAATATAAATGTAATAAAGTATTGAAATTAAAAGTGCAAGTTCATGTTAAAAAGCAGTGAAGTTTGACTTTTTAAAAAATGGTTTATTCTTAGTTTATGTATCCTCTGGTCTACATGAGGACAGAATATTTCAGTCATCCAACAAAATAAAAAAAGATAAAGTTCTTTAAAAGTGCTTTCAGAAAACTTTCTGAACTCCTGTTAGTCTGATCTGAACACAATATGCAAAAGTTCAGCTGAAGCTGAATCTGCAACTGGGTGACTGCCTCTACTTCACAGCAACAAAATGATCTCAAATCAAACATAAAACATGACGACGGCAGCACCCAAAGAAAAAAAAAACACTTTCATCACTTGTATCGCAGCTCGAGAGCATCTGTTTAAACTCACATCTAACATGATTAACCAATGATCCAACTTCTTGTAGTCTTTGATACAACATTATTGGCTTTCAGTACAAAACAAAACAAAAATCGCTAGTAGCCGACCAAATTTCCTCTGGCTTAATTAAGTATCTAGTAATTTAATTTAGTAACGAGTAACTACTAGTTACTAGTTGTTTATGGGAAATGCAAAGAAGTGAAAGTGTCTGTTTTCTTTGGAAAATAAAGTAAAAGTCTTCGGAAATAGCAAAATAATAGATATCCAAAAAGACAAACAAACAAACCAACGAACAAACAAAAAAACCCTGAAGCACAGTAACAAAGTAGAAATACTATACAACAGTGATCTCTAGTAACTGTGCAGACTTAAGTAGCATATTCTAAACATTATAAACATGCTGCAAAATGATAAATTCAGTTCTGAAATATTAATTCATATCAGTGTCGTAGTGATGCCAGGAGAAGTGGGTATACTCTTAATTTATGCCCCCAGTTCTTCTTTAAAGCGGCTCGTCCAGCAAAGGACAGGCGTCCTTTTTAAACAGCGGCGTGTCAGACCACTCTTGCATAATGTAGTTCATTCACAAATGGGACAGTCGTAGGTCTGTTTGTACATCATCACTGAACTTCTGCTGCTTGACTTCAGGGTTTAAGGAGGATCATTTTAAAACGAACATTAGTCACAACAGAGGTGCAGATTTTGCAATTAATACGGGTCCACACTCAGACTATAAGCTGAGATAACTGCATAATTAGGCGTTTTGAATGAATTATTCCTTTTTCTTGAGTCCATCTATACATGAAAATCCTTGCAAGTCGTCCATGGGCCGGTAGTTTTTTGTTAACAGTCTCTTGGAAGAGCAGATAAAGTGACGTAAATATTATTTTATCCCCGAGGGAAAATTCAGCTGTTACAGCAGCACAGAAAAGCCATCAGGAGACCCTACAAGATTCCCACCTTGAATATAAAATACATAAATAAAAAAAATAAATCAGTAATAATAACTGCCGTACATTTACTCAAAATCTCATAATTGAAAATGCATTAAAATACAGTAAAATAACCTAAAGTCCAGAATAAAGAGCAGGAGCAAGAGGTGCAACAGAGGGATCGCTGTGATGCAATATGCAGGTAATTCACCGGTACACAACAACAGCAACAACAACAACAACTACACATTCAAAAAGTACTGCTGAAAAGTCTGACTGCCATCGAGCACGTCTGAGTCTGTTGCTATGGGAACAACAGACAAGATCAGAGGGGGTCTCAAACTTAATGCACACTGAAAAATAAGTGGGTAGTTACTCCATGTACCTGTGACACCCTGAACTGCACCACTGAGTCACACTAGAGTCACTCAGCAGTACAGACGTGCTGCTCCAGAGGAGGAAAGTGCTTCTTAGCATTATTTTGCCATAGCGACCGGATGTTATTTCACAAATAATTGTGGTTGACACAGAAAAAAATGAGGCAAAACAAATTGTACAGTAACATTACATCAGTTATAGCTGCCACACTGTTGCTATTTTATACTCACTCTTCAGTGATTAACATATGAAGCTCAACAAACGAACGCTAAAGCTCTTTTCACCTTCAGGTGAATCAGTAAACAAAATAACGCTGGTGTCCAGGTTTTTGAATCGGCCCATTCCACCCGGTTCAGTTATGAGTCGAGATTTCCGCCTAATTTCAGGCAAGAAGTCCACATTCACGTAACGACCTACTAGTGTTGTCGTATTTCATCTTGGTGAGCAGGGAGACCGTACTGACATTTATCCACTGCCACGAAATAACAACAACAAGCAAACAAACCACACCAGAGAGCTTCCTTTGTTCTGGATCTCTTCTTCCACAGCAGAGTTTTACAGTGTTCACACCAGACGCGAAAAGATGAAAATCAATGCTCTTTTACCTGAGATTGTGTGAAAATGTTTCAGCTTTGAGACAAATCCCTTTGCCGTACACATACATGTGAGGAATAATGCCTGACAAGGTTTCCATTATCAGGAGTAAATGGACGAAGTGGAGGTGTGAATATCACACACATACGAAAATAATTTAGGCTGCTGCCAACTGACATGGTTTTCAAGCTATTGTTATCTGACTTTTACTCTCTAAATGCCTAAAAGTGCGTATATTTAGATCGGAAAAATCCAAAACCCCCTTTGACAACACAGGAGCAAGCTCAGTTTTTGGACCCATCAACACACACACAGCTGAGTGATAATGAAAGAATTATACTGAGCGAAGGGATAACAGGCGGCTGGTGGGTGGCGGGAAGGAATTTATTTGTTTAGTCACAGGTGTGTAAGACAGAGGAAGTGACCACACCCAGCCACACAAACACACACACAGAAAAAGGAGTAAACACAGAGAGCTCGGAGGAAAAACTGACTATCATCACCTTTCCCACAGAAAGAAAGCTAAGCAAATCATTAACTTCCTCTTGCTAATTAGCCACAAATTAAAGGAGTTCAACCTCAGTTTCACGTCTAAATTTATGCTTCGAACTCTTGCATTCACTTCAATAGACTGTTGTCATGTTAGACTTGCTTTCGGTGACCCGTGGAGTGTTTAACCAGAGTTGGAAATGGTCTGTAA
>JAQLOL010014911.1:0-10048 GCA_029783665.1 Naso thynnoides
GTCTGGGCATATGACCAGTAGAGCATGTAGAACAACATTTTGCTCGTGGACACTACCAAAGGGCCAATTAACACGACTCAGAGCTCAGAGAGTTTTACAGAGAGTAAGATGAAATGGTCTAGATATCACTTTTCTTGTCTTTTAACTACCCAAGGTACTTCACAGCAGAGGTCAGCATTAAGCTATTCACACACATTCACACACTAATGAAAGGTGGCTTACTGGGAACTCATACGCAGACATTCACCAATTCAACAGATGGAACAGCTAACAGGAGCAGTTCAGGGTTTAGTATCTTACTCAAAAGACTTGGACATGCAGACTGAAGGAGTCAGGAATGAACCACAGACCCACTCTACTTCCCGAGCAAAAGCCGAAATAAAGCAATTCATCACCTGACAACAGTACATGCAATTTACAAGCAAAATAAAAATAAGACCCATTCAAAGGACGCTTCCCCTGGATTGCTAAGAGAAATGTGTGAAAAAAAGCGAAAGGGGAAAACAACATCATAGACATTACTTTTCTATTAATGCAAAGCAGAAAGACACATGGCCAGGCAGATTCCTTTTGAAATGGGGCAGCATGTATTTCATGTAGAGAAATGAGAGACGAGAACCTGTTCTTACCAGGGCGCTGTCAGAATCACAGCTTCCACTGGTCTGGATTCCTGTTCCTCCTGTGACTCGCAGGAGAGAGACAGCTGATTTTGAGTGAGAAGAAGAAGGAATCACTCTGAAGGTTTCGCTTCCCAAAGAAGGTTCAATGTCTCCCAGTTCCAATAGGTACTTGATCTTTAAGCTGCACACATCTACTGAGCAGTTGCCAACCTTCTTTAAGAAATCCTTGAGGCTGGCTCTGATTCGATAACGATTAAGGGGGTTTCGCTTCTGGATGTCGTGGCGATGTGACTTAGGGAGGCATGATTTATAGCTGAAAGGCGAAGAGTATAGAATCTGTTGTAATGACTGAAAACTACACAAAGAAGAGAGTCCTATTTGCAAAAAGAGACTGATGGTGTCTGGTTTGGGTAACATTAAACGTGATCTGAACACCTGACAGTTTTGCAGATTTCCTTTACACTTTGCTGGCGCTCTTTTGTCATTCTCCACAAGTCCAGCAGTGCAAGACCAAGGCATTCTTCTTGGGCACTCAAGGGTGGACACACTCCTCCCTCACTTGAAATAAAGTCACTTCGCAACTACAAAACCAAAAGAAATAAGTGATGGGCACACTGTAATGTATATGGACAATGCATGCAAATACTTCTGGCCTTTAATTATTTTTTAATTAGAGGGATGACAGAGTAATTGGGATGTGTGACACCTTCTTTACATTACAGAGCTTTTTTAACTATCTCTCTTAATGTGACTATTCTAAAATTCAGGAAACACCTTACACATTACACAAGAGTTTCAAATTTTATGTTGGAAAAATGTATCAAGATGCTTTGATTAATTGTAAAACTACACAATGTTATAGTAATATTGTTGATCTGAAACAAAAATTACAAATATGTATATTCATGTGCATAAAGGCTGAATTAATATACAATGACATTATGTGATTTACATGTCACCACATGTTTTAAATTACAACATGCTTTACCTGAGCAAAGAGATAGTCAATGACATTGTAGTCAAGCACAGGACTGATTGTGTCTCTGGTCAGACTGTAGCGGAATGTTGTTCTTGGTCCTTGTCCAAACCAGTTTCCAAAGAAAAACCTGCATATTAAAAATATTATTATGTACATACCAGTATTTACATCATAGCTTGATACTAAAAGAAACCCAAAAAGCCTAAGTTAACCTAAGCATTCCCTTTTTATGACGTGCATTGCGTAAGTGGGCCTCTGCATTTGGTTTGAACATAATAATCTGGTCAACACTTTTGTCACTTAGGGTCTTCCGAAAAAATCTCATATGAATCACAGAGTATAACACAAGTAGTACTGCTAATCAAACCCGTTACTAGGCTTATCCTGAAGTAAAATAAATATTTAGACTGATCAAGAATCAAGTAAATGTTTGATTGTGACTCAGTATGTGCCACCTTTCTATAAGACAGCAGGGAGCTGCCAAGTCAGGCTAGCTCCAGCAATATTATAAATATCATATTACAATATGCTGTAGCGTTATTTTATCTGCAGCTGGCTAATTTTTTAATTTACCAGTTACTCCTTTGCATCCAACTTAGATATCTTAACAAAGTCTGAAGTACATTTCAAAAAGTAAATGAGTGAATGAATGAAGGATTTGTCTGTTATTTATCATCTACCTGACTCTGAAGTGTACTTGTAAGTTTTCCTCTGTGTTGAATATGTGAGATGGAGGATACCAAAATGAGAAATCGGCAGCTGCCAATCCAAAAAGACTCAGGTACACTGGTAAGATTCCTGGAAAAAGAGATTACGTACGTGTCATCATAGCATGACTGTCCAGCTGATTTTACAAATACCTCCCCAACATGTAGTCTTTTGCACACTTGTTAGAACAAAATTTACAATTTTACAAAATAAATGCTAAATATTTGAGAAAGAAAAATTATGTACTTTATTTTATACACAAACTTTATTATTAGCCATTAAATAGGACTTAACAGTCAAAACTTACCACATTTTTTGCCTGCTTGGATGCAAACAGATTCAGCAGAGATTTGGCCAGCTGAAATGTGAATTGTTGTTGCATCTGTTGTGGCTGGGAAGAAGTAGAGGTGCACTTGTAAACTGGGACCAGTACTAGAACTGGACTTCTGGCTGCCTCCTCGGTCTCTCATCACCAGAGGGGCTGACTCTTCCTCATTGAGATCCATTGAGGCTTCTGAGGATCAAATCAAGAGGTCGTAATTATTTTCAGATCATTTTAACTTGAAACATAGATTAGGGGACATAATCTCAGTGGTTTTAAATTCAAATGAAGTTGCTGGATAATCGTGACAAAAATGATCATTTATAACCCTCTATTATAAAGCTAATGCTCTGATTAATTTACATTAATAACATTTGGAAAATCATCTCTGCCTACAAGAGGCGATAATGCTGCACACTCTATATCAAAACAAAAGGGAAATTCAACCGAGTGCTCGGGTTCACATCTCTTCTCTGACACTTTTGTAAGCAGCATCACCCACACAAACAAAGCTCTTTAATAAACAAAAACATGCTGTGTGAGGTTCGCAGCTCTTTCTTACTTCAGACTAGTGTATTGTTTTTTGTTTTTTTTCCCCTGTGGCTTTGAATTAAATGTGAAAAACACATTTGCTATAATCTATAAAAGAGTTTGCTTTGAAATAGTACATACAATTATAATTCCACACATGAAAGTTTAATTTTTATTTTTCAGCATACCTTTTGCCTGCTGGCTCCAAATGTAGCCACAGACACATTAGCGAAATAGTTTTTGAAAATGTTATTCATTTTAATTGGCTCATTTGGGGAGAAGAAAATGTAAAACACAGTAAACAGACTGTAAATACAACACTTTTCTAGTCTTTAAACCACTCAAAGTGCTTTCCAACACAAGTCTGCACACATTCATATGCCAATGTAACAGCCATCAGAAGCACATTTTTAAACTCAGTATCTTGCCCAAGGAGACTTTAACATGCAGACAGGAGGAGCCGGGCTTGAAACCCCCAACCTTCTAATAACGGGATGACTTGCTCTACCTCCTGAGCTACAGCCACCCAGTGTTCCCTTTCTTCGGTCCTTTTCTGTCTCATCTTTATGTTTCCAGATATTAGTGGTAGACAAATTGAGCTTAAGATCTTATACTCATATAAAAAGTACCAATAAACAAAAGTGCAATGTTTCCCATGAAAAGTATGGGGAAGCAAAAATATAAAGAAGTGTAAAATGGAAATACTCTGTTAATGTACAAGTGCCTAAAGATTGTATTTTAGTACAGTCTTTAAATTAATTTAAATATTGTTACAATCCAACATTCCCAAATGTACACTTTAATTTGAACTTCTTTTCATATATAAAAATTTAGTTTAAAGTTGCAACTTTGCGAACCCAACAGTGGGCTTCTCATTAAGTGATTTTTTTTTTAAGTTTCCTAAATTAAATTTCATGTAGATTTTTCCTGACTTGTTCAAAGGCACGCCTTAAGTTAATGAGATAAGAACAAGTGATTCAGAGTAAACTTCCCCACCAAAACTTATGAGCAAACCTAAAAAAATTCCATTCGTCACAGCTAAGACTCAAACGTGTTATAGCCTATATGTGTCATTTTAATACAGGACTTTGTTTTGTTTTTTGTTTTTTTTTTAATTAAAATATTTATGTGATCACATGTAAGGATAATTCCCACCAAAATAAATTATAGATTTGAAAACATAAATTATAGATTTATGGGGGTTCCCATTACATCAGAAGAAAATATTTTCTATTAATGTTTACGTTGTTTCACATTTCCTTAATAAAATCTTAGATGCTTATATAGATCTGAATATTTTCACTCTACAAAAGATTATTAACATAAGATTTAAATAGGAATCATCACCATAATCTGTTAGGATTAACATCTAACCTGTTATGAAATAGTTGGTGAACACAGAATCCTTGTCATGGCCATTAGAAGCTGAATAGCGGATGAAAGTAGCAACAGACGAAGCTAAACGTAGGAACTGTGTCCACGTTGCTTTGTGAATGTTTTTTGATATAAAATAAAACCCACATTTACTCACAATAGCTTCACATTTACAGATTGTAGAGCTATAGATCAAGACTCTGTGTTATTGCAGTGTTTGTCAGAGTGTTACCTTTACTTTTGTGTGGCAGAAGTCCTCATCTCGATCATGTGTTCCTGTAAAGCGACGCTCTGTGTGTGTATGTGTGTATTTATGTGCGCATTGACAGGAAGTCAATAGGATTTCCTGACTTAGATGAACAGATGCGTCACAATCGACAGTTTCTTGTTGTCGCTGTCAAACTGTTTTCATCCCACTGTTGAACCAACAGTCACAGCATTAATACCTGAACTGTTTCACAAGATATTTCACTTTTCAGAAAAACCTAATTCTAAATATCAGAGTGTATGCACTATTTTTACATTTCGGTTGATTAAATGATGAGCTAACTTTGAGAAAAATGATTTAACCTGTTAAACCTTTAACTGGAAATTGAACATGGAAGATTCTACAAATTCCCAGGAGGGATAAGCTTAAATTTGACTAAATTTTAATTTAACACTGCAATCTTTCTCCTATTCCTACAACCAGGAGCTAACTTTCATTGTAACCACAGACTTTAGAACAGGAAGACTATGAAAAATAACAACAACAACAACTACAACAACAAAAACAAACAAAATCAACAGCATCTCTTTCTTTATTAAATTTTGTATTTAACAACTAGCCTCACTGAGATTTGGATCTCTTTTTCAGGAGAAAACTTAACAGGAAAACAACGTTTACAGTTTTAACATGAAAAGACACAGACAATTCACAGACACATTTTCACAACAAAGGGGAAACATTTGCATCTTCATTTAGCCTATGTTTAAAAGAAAAAAAGAAAAGAAAACTCAATGTATATACGTATTTTTTGTGGCTCATTTCGTTTGAATTTGAAGCCACTTTTGTCAAGTTCAGTGTTAAAAAGAGGCACAGCTAATTTAAAGATGCCCTATGATAACACTGTAAGTGTTATATTTAAATGCAATCAGAGAGCAGAAGTAACAAGCAGAGCCTTTTGAACAAACAACACACAATGCCTGTCTCTATGTTTGTTTAGGACATCTATGCCACCATTTTACATATAATGCAATGATGAGAGAAGTTCTGTATCACCTTGGATGAAGCGCATTGCACTATGACATACAGAGGCTCAAGGTGGATTGAGATGATGCGTATATACAATATCAAAATAATCAAGCACAGACAGCATTGCAGAAACAGTCTTTCAACCAGCAGAAGAGAAGCATAATACAAAAGTCAGATTTTGACCTTAACTTTGCTTGTTGGTGTTTCACATGGGCTTTCAAAAAATTTCAAACATTTCTATCCATTTCTTTCTGTCCATTCAGTTATTTTATATTGTATAATTAGAGCTTTCTGTGAATCTTTCATTTCGAAATTTCGTTTCACAAAAATCTTCATTGGCTTCTTGTTGGCAACTTTGGGAAGAACTCTTTACTGTCACACGTCGGTAAGTCATTGTCATTTTTGGTTGGGGATGAGTGGGGGAAAAACTGGCACAACAAATTAAAGCTGTGAAGGCATGACCTGTATAACAACAACATCAGGCAAAGTCACGAGAATGAAATTCTCTCTCTGGTAAAGCAAATGCTGCTCTGCACAGAAACTCTCATTTTGACAGGAAAAGAGAACCAGCTGACAAAAGCGGTTTCCCTTTTCAGCGGTTAGGTTTGAGCAGTTTCCTGTCAGAGCTCTTCAAAAACCACCTGCTCTAAACTACAAACATTTTAATGTTTGGATTACATGTTACTTTTACTATTGCATAGTTCCCCTCTCTGTTACATGAGGTTTTTGTCCTGTGTCTGATTTTTTTTATGGTTTAGTTTACAAGGGGCACATTAAATGATAGTTTTAGTAAACAAATTTAAGTGATACATACAGATTACACACAGTGTACAGCCTTTCTTTTCAGTTTTAGATATTAAAGGAGCAGTTCAACCAAAAATGAAAATTCAGTCTTCATTTACAATGTCAGCCTACAATCAGTTATGTATCTAAAAGGAAGCAGAATGTTCAGGGTTCCTTATTTGGCCTGATCCCAGGGGTTAAAGCCATTTGTTTGTAACAACCAACCCATGAAAGGAAACAAAAAAACTGACCTGGCAACCTGTTAGAACTGAAATTCACAGTGTCATTTTTTTTGCAGAGCCGTTTGGAAAAAATTATCTATTAATATTGTATCATCACCATCATAAGGGAATATACCTGACTTAGAGGAGCTATCTGAATTCAGAAAAGTTAGTGATGTCTAACTGTATTACAGTTTTTCACAGCTGCTTCGATACATTTCTCAAAATGATTCCAACAAACAGCAACACAATGGATCACCTGCAAAATCCCATAATTTGCTCAGAATTTTTAGTTTATCTGTCAAAAGTAAATATGAATGTCAATTGAATGTCAGTGCCATCAGAATGACAAGTCCTTGTGTCAGTGTTCATTAATAAGATAGTCAAAATGCCTAGTGTTGTCAATTTAACAGTTTACCCTAAGTATTTTCTGATTTAAACTGAAGCGGTGTGAAGGTGGACTGACACCCCTGTGAATTATTAATGCAGTGTAAGATTTGGAGAGTGTGATACAAGCCTTTGAAGTGTACATTTTTACATGTATTTACATGGGTAACTTCTCAGGAGCTTCAGCGTACCTGTTTGTAGTTGGCACAGCTTTCACCTAACTCGCACCCATAATTTCTTCTCCCCAGTTCTTGTTTGCAATTTATGTTACTATAGACCATATATATATATCCTAGCTATTCCTAGTCCTAGGAATAACTAAGATACTGCACAGAACCCTCAAACTCCCAGGCCTTTGGTAGACGACCCAAGCCTGAGGATGACACAGATACCACCCCACGAGGGTGAGAGGGACGGGTTTTTTTTTTAGATATAGATATATAGAGATAGATAGATTGATATATATATATATAACATTTATATATATAGCATTTATATAGCAACATTATGTTTCAGTTAGCTTAGCTTAATAAATAAGTCTGTGTAAAGTCTGTATTTTGTTTAACAGTTCATGTGGATGGAAATAAATAGCTGAATTATATATAATGATACATTACTGAAAAATAAGTGGATTTCATCAGTGAAAAAAGTCAGCAAAAACATTTTGTTTAAGTCATGTTGAAGTAAGACTGATGTGTTGTAAAGGGCAATACTATAGGCTTTTTAAGCTCTCTGTCAGGACAGTCGTTACTGTTGCTTTAAGAGAAAAGGTCTCTTGAGGACGCTGAGGTGCTTTGGTTCAGTTCAGGCTCAATTAGGAACTCAGCCTCACATTTTCTCACTGTAATACTTTGGCTGATTAGAAGAGCTTAACTTTAGAACTTTAGAACTGTAAGAAGATATGGCTAAAGATGTGGAATGAAAAATATATGTTGTTTTTCCTTTTTTACACCATCTGATGAAATTTCTTTCCTGCTCATGTGAGTCAAGCAAGTCAAGCAAAGGCAATGATGAGTTTCAGCTCAGCACAAAACAGTTTTTCCTCCTGAGATTCTGCTTCACTCTTCAGCCAGTCTCTGCCATCCTACGGCCAAGAATGAACACATGGTCCACAATTTCATTGGAAGTGTGACTAAAGGCCTCTTCTCTTCCTCTATTTTGCCTCCATCCTCTTTGGCCATGCGGCCTGCTGGTGGAGGAGAGCCACAGGATCTGTGGTTTTGACCCTTCCCATTTGTTGTCTATGTTGGATGCTGTGCAAGGCCCATCTTATTTCCTAGACCTCTACTTTATGTAAATGAGGTATCAAGTTGGCTTCTCCATATTTACATAAAGTAGAGGTCTAGGCTGATTTATGCAAATCAGGTGCATCAAGCCGCCATTCTGGTCCGTTTTGAAATCCTCAAGCAGATACTGAGGACACCCCAATGAGTGGAAATGCTCATCCAATCAGGTGCATTCAGGAAGTGTTAACGTGGTTGATGCTGGTTGTAGTGATTAACCTAGCCTGTACGTTAGATGTCCTTTATGTTAATACTACTACCATCCTTCCACTGTTTGAAATAAATGTAATAAAGTGTAGACAATGTCCCATTGGCTTGATATTCATGTTTCCCACAGGAAGAAGAGCACCTGTCAAACAAATATCGTCCACCACCTAATGGCACACCCATCGAGCAGCTGATGCCTTGAAGCAGTGTGTTCCCTTGTGGCAAAAATTGCCCCTGTGGATCTCCACCATTACACTGATTTTAACTGGATACGATGCAAGTTAACAAGTGAGGGACCAGGTGATTACTTTTGTTTTTTTTCAATGAAGATGTCCCAACCGCCCCGTCCTCTGAATACTGGCGGGCTGTGTGTATTGGTGTTGACCCTGCGGTCAAAGTCATGCGAGTGACGTGAGGCAAAAATTCACTTGGTGTTATATGTGAACACAGGTGTACTCGTCTTCTTCCTGATCTGTCATTTCCTTGTTCCAGAAGCCATAGTAAAATTTATAACATATGTAAAACCATTTTGATGGACAGATTAAGGAATGTTTACTTCCTCAAAAGATGAGTTGTGAGCATTTCAACCAAGAAGAAGATCTTCTCATCTCAGGTTGTTTAAGTCAGCATTATTAACCGTGGTATTAATGTATCCAACTGTCCCCAGACAGGGTGTGAGGTGTGCAGGGTTTTTGTTCTATAACCCCTGCAGAGTTAAGCCCCGATTTTACCCAACTCTCCCAGTCAGATTCATTGAGTGTGATTGGGCCCCCAACCTCTCTGCATCTGCAGCCCTGGTTGTAAAGAGGTGGGTGGGCAACAGCCACCAACCTGTAGTTGGTCAGCATTATGGTGGGATTGGAATGCCTACAGGTAGGGACATCCTGATCGGCTGGCTACACAAATGCTGATTTTAATGGATGAACACATGTGTCTTTGGAGGAAAGTATTACTCAAGTTTAATTCTGTAATTCTGTCTTTTATAAGCACACACACAAAAGCAAACATGCTGTTATGACAACACACACACACACCAACACACACACACACACTTGTGGCATGCACTGCAGAAAGTTGGCTCCTGTCCCTCTTCAGCAGTTCCCTGCACTCCTCAACAGCCTCTTGAACATTTGATTGCACATCACCCGGCTCTCTCACTACACACACCTGAGTGACTTTTTTAGGGAGGAACCTAAAAAGTGCGCGTCTCAGACGCGTGTGTATGCTGCATTAAAGAAGGTGCATGGAGGCAAAACAGCTGCTGAGGATTGAAAAAGGCTGTCAGCACATTCCTCTAGCACTGAGCGGACGCAGCTTCACTGAATGTGGTACAAGTGGTGAGTTTTTTTAAATTTTAACTTCTCTTTATGATTACAAAAAGAAAAAAAAATCTTCTGAT
>JAQLOL010014912.1:0-10046 GCA_029783665.1 Naso thynnoides
ACAGATCCCTTAAAAGAGCTGCAGTTGTATGACTAGTATTATATTAAACTTCTTTCCCCAAAACAGGATATTGTCTGCCTTGTTTAACAGCCATATGAGAAACACAGTAAGCAAATCTAAACACAGTAAGCAAATCTAATCTGAATGTTGAAGGAGTTGGTGGTGTGAGGTCTGGTGGATGAGAAGTAGAAGTATGTCCTAATGAACAAATTTTTTTATACTTTATGTTGGAGCACAGTTAGCAAATTCAAAAGCATGTTTAGTCAGATTTGACTGGTGATTCAATCCATGAAATTTCCATTTTTCGAAGGCCATTGAAAGTGAGGATCTCTCTGCCCATATATTCAGATTGAGGCCTGGCCTTGTTAGTCAGAGATAAATTCCCAGGTGTGTTGTCAAGGTGATCAGTGAATGTCAAGGGTGATGGGGAATGTAACATGGAGTGGAGTTGATTGAGGTCAGGGTGTTTTGTTAACGTGGACTTAACCTCTTCTTAATTCCCAGTATTGGGATGGCCATTTTTGTCTCATACAGACATTCAAAGTACCCGCTCAACATATGCCTGTATGTATCGGTACTGAAAATTTAGATTTGGTCACTTTTATCATTGCTTAGTGGTCAGCCTGACAAGCGACTTTTTATTTACTGACAAACAGACGCACCCACTCTCTAATTTAAATCCGTAAAAATAATGCAAATCCATAACCGTTCACATGGACAGTGACAATTTATGAAAAAAACAAACAAGTTTAAATTTGTGATGCAGGCTGATTTGAAGTGTGGCCCCTAAATTTTCTGCCTGCGCTTCTAAAAATTTTCAGTCAGGGGCTGCAGCTAGTGAAAAGATTTAGTCTAGAGCCCTGTAAGGGCAACTCTTTTACATACTTTTACTTAACTGACTGATTGTCTGACCCTGTGTTATGTTAGGTGAGGTTGGTGAGTCAGTAAAGGACATCAAAGGAGGACCACAGGAATGTGTTACATCAATGCTTTATTTGAGAAATTTAAACCTCTTCCAGTGAAAGCATGTTCACAGAAACTATCACACTGTCATACTGGAGTTTAAAATCCATTTAGAAGAAAATCCTAGAATTGTTTGGTCAGCATCTCATGAGTCTGTGGGTAGCAAACCGGTCACTTACAATTTTATTTTAGTGAAATCATGAAATAGAAGACGCAGTCACACATCATGTTTACTCATTTAAATTAACCTAAAACTACATCTACAGCTCTCCTTATAATTTTCAAACCTGTTTTTAAGACAATATAAAGTTAACTCTCATCTGATTCAGTGATACCATTAAGTTCTACTAGGGATGCTCCGATCAGGATTTTTGGGGCTGATCACAATCATGGAGTCTCTGCCAAGCAGCAGTCTCTGCTGACTTTGGTGCCCATCAGCCGACAAGCCTCTCAGCTGATACCAATACCGATCAGGAAGTTCTGGTGAAACAAGCCAGTGGGCTGTTTGCTGCATGTTCCTGTTTTTAAAAGCTGACTTCAACAGTCATTTGTAATTGTTCACAGCAAGATTCCAATTTTACTTGTGTTATTTTGTTATTAGTATCTGTTACGTATTGGTGATTCCTTAATCGGGCCTAGAAAACACTTTAATGAGGCAAAGAACGCGAGACAGTGTGTGTGACTGACTGCTTTAAGTTTTTGAAAAGTCCCAATCAGACTGCTAATGTAACGTCTCTGTTTCTGCCTGTTCAGACTTCAGCGCTGTCCCAAAGTTTAAAACTGAAACAGCTTTTACAAGCCTCCGATTTAGATGTCCTAAAATGGCAGAGACTTACAATATTGGAAAACTTATGCCTTTTAAAACGAGGAGAAGGACAGAGACAGAGAGCGCTAATTAAACAGTTAGCTTTGCGTCGTCCTATTGGCCCTTCTGATCAGCCTTTTTTTTAAGACCACGAGCCGATCACCAATCACGGAAAAATGCCAGATAATTATTGATGGCCAGTTGAGCTTTGGAGCATCCCTTACTTATATATCTTCAACCTCATTTGTCGATAACTGAGTGCCCAGTGTCGACTGAGCTCACCTTCCCTCTACACAAATTATATTTCAAATAAATTCATATTGTAGTTTAAGAGTGATGCAAAACTAAATCCTGATTCTGGGATTCTTGCAGGAATTAACATTGGATGTTCCAGTAAGCTCTAAAGCCTCCAACCAGCTACTGTACACAGACTGAACATTTTTCCTGTAATACATTTTTAATCTATATTTTTATGTTTGTGTACATTTGCATCAAGGTAAAACCACTATTTACTTTCTGAGGAGACTGAGAGCCAACGGACAACATTCTGCTTAATCCAATAAGAAAAATAGTATTTTTTATTTTTCGAGATCAGTTCGCGGTGCAGCTGTCTGCTTAAAGTGGCCAAAAAGAGTGACAAAACTAGAAGTACACCACAGCATGTTATAAACCATTTATAATTTTTATATGTTTCTTAAATGCTTTGGTGTGTGTAAACTGTTTTTGAAATGCTTTGTAAGGGTATGAATTTGAAGTTCAATGTCAAATACTGCACAAAATATGAGGTATTTATCAGCATCATGTCAGTGGGGAGTATTTTAAACTTCCTGTAATAAATTCATACATTTATTTTGTAGCTTTGAAATGTGTCAGTAATATTTAACAACAACAACAACAACAATAATAGCAGTATAAAGAAGGAGTAGAAGAAGAAGAACAGGTTCTGGAAGGAATCTGGCAGTGTTTTGTTCTTTCTAGTGAATCCTACACAGAACAGTTAAGTATGCAGGTTCATATACAATATTGTTAAAAAACATCATTTTCTGATTAAGTCAATACTGCATGATATACAACAACTACACCATCGTTTCAAATACCAAAAGCACAGACAGACAATCTGCTGAACACAGGAGTTCCACCAAAAAAAAACAGTCTTAAAGACTCTGTGCTCTTCAAAGACATTCAGATAAATTCAGTGACAACATCTTACGATGACACAGCAGCTGGTCAACACTG
Organism: Naso thynnoides; assembly: GCA_029783665.1. Taxonomy (NCBI): domain Eukaryota; kingdom Metazoa; phylum Chordata; class Actinopteri; order Acanthuriformes; family Acanthuridae; genus Naso; species Naso thynnoides. Next base: position 3,005 of record JAQLOL010014912.1, read on the forward strand.
TTTTACACTGCAGAAGTATTACACAGATTGAAACACTGAGCTGAAGATTTCTGTGTTACAGCAGAAAAAAATCCCAATGAAATAAATGTATAGCACCTCTTAAAAACAATCATCAAAAAACACAAACAATGCCTGAGTGATAAAACAATTTGTCCAAGGAAAATGAAAAAACATGAAATGTTGGGATTTCTTATACTGCTTAAAAGTTATTCACTAAGTATTATGTCCCAAATCAAAATTTCTTGGTGGAGCAGTATAACTACTGGTAAGTGTATGGTTTTTTAAATTTTATTTCACTTACTGTTTTTTTCTATACGAAACATAAAATCAAAACAATAGCCCAATCTCACGAACGGCAGGCGCAAGGGTTTTGATTTATTCAAGTGATATAAATTTCCACCTTTGCCATCTTGTGCCAGGAGAAGCAACTGTGGCCCGCCACCTGTGCTCCAGGCACACAGCAGATACTCTTATCAGCTGTGCACAATCACTTAATCAATTCAGGGATGTGTGCTTGGCCAGAGATGCAATAACCGTTCAGAAAGTTTGTTCTAATGCCTTTAAGATCAGGTGCATCCATGGTGTGTGTGCTCCTCCACCAAATGCACAGCATCTTACACAGGCATGCCAAGCAGAATCTTTGCATCTCCCATTTAGACCACAAAAACCTGGTCTAAACTTTAGCATATTTTGACATCTTTTCGCCGGCCGCAAGAATACGACTGTGCCGAGACATACCCTCATTCTCCTTTCAGTTTCAGACTTTCCACTCACTGGCACACAGATGCGGCACAAGTGCATTTACTATCTTACACACGTGGCAGAAATGATATCTACACTGGGGTAAGATAAATGATAGCTGTGCCAGTTGGTTTTGCACCAGGTGTAATGTAAGGCCATGATGTTTCCAGATAAACTTTGGTTTGAAGTTTTACAATATTTTAAATTTATTTGTATATTTTTAAGAAAAAACTTGCTCTCAGTTATCACATTTTTTCTTGCATAATTATGACTGTATCTAATTATGTTTTTGGTAAAGTTGAACTTTTCTTTCTAAATTCTGATATCTCAACATTTTGCTCTTTAAAACAGTTTTTATTTCCTTCTAGTGGACATATAAAAATGTATTTTGGGTTTTTCATCACATTACTATGTGACACTCTTACCATTCTAACTGTTCATGTATTTATTTTCCTGATGGGAAATGATATCTGATGATGAGCTGTGCAAAACAATGGCAAATAATTGTATCTTTTTTCAAGTGTGAAGTTTAAAATAAAACTTGTAAAACTGATCTAAACATTCTTGTTCTTTTAGCAAGACAACAGAGACAACACATTAGTCTACATCTGTCCATGAACATCCAACTCCTGTTAACTTTAGATAGAAAATGAGTTTCCTTGTGCCCTCCCTTGGCCAGTAATTGGTCAAGGTGCATTGATTGTTCCCAGCCCCGCCAATTCTGAATACATTCCTTCAGGGTTTTTTTTTCTTCTCCGTTTTGAAAGCATTTTAACTAATACAAAAAAGGAAAAAAAAACACAAACAAACAGAAAGAACATATCAAAAGCGCAAAAATAATTTAGATCAAAAACCTCCAGGAATCCATAGGAGGGCACAAGTGTTAAGTTGGTATCTAACTTATTAAACTTGTTTAAGTCATTAAACAGGCATTAATTTTATCATTAAACTTACAACACTGAATTTTTAAATTTGACTGAATGCAACAGCTCTTGCAGACTGGGAGCATTAGAGCTGACCGATTTCCTGACTGATAAAGAAAAGACTGTAACACAGTTGAACAGAGAAGAGAGGGTAAGAAAGCACTTGTTGGTTGTTAAGGTTGAATGGCTGTTAAGGTGAGAAGTAGTAGAAACAAGAAGTCTGGTTCCAGTAAAGGCAGAGTGGTGATGACAACAGGAAAGTTCAAAGATTTAAACATCCACAGAAAAGGAATCTGATCCAGAGTGTCTGCTACCTGTAAGGACAGGAAGTAAAGAAAATACAACTTAATTTTTATTTCACTGTACACTTTCATTAGGTCATTGTAATGGTTGTTGATGTGTTTTATAAAGTGTTATGGCTATTTACAAAGGGCAACAGGAAAAGGACACAAACAAACAGATAAGGCAGCAGGATAACTTAAGTAACGATAATGCAGATGCTTAGTGTGTTTCAACAACAGACTCTAATGAAATGAAGTGACAGTTGAAAGCTAGGTTGGGCACTCAACTCGAGCTGCACTGCCACACTCAAATGACTTGCTACACTTTCCAAAATTATCTGCCACCACACCCTATGAGTCAACAGTGCTATCAACTGATCCACCATGCGACCCAGGCCTGCTTATTTTCTTTAAATATTACTTGTGAAAATGTACTATTGAAATGTAATTTAATGTACGTGAAATGTGCAGAAAGTCTTTTAAATTGTGGAAATGAAACAAAAGAAACAGGGCTCGTAAAGTATTTAGACCCCACAGAGTTTAACAAGCACAGAGCTACGTCTGCTCCACTAACCCAATAACAAACATTGAGTTTGGTATGTTACATTATGGTCGGATATTAGCTGCTTAACTTAAGTTGCTTGTAGTTATCCAGGGCGCTAGCGAGTCTAGCAGCTAAGCTGAAGTTTATAGCTGAAGTCTGCAAATAGCAGCTGGTTTCTTGCATATTCTTTTCAAAGTACTGATACTGATAATAACGTGGTGTTGATATACCAAAAGACAATGTATTTCCTTATTAGTGAAACCTATACTAAAGTACAACTTTACAAAGTGCTCCATTTTCCTCATTTTGGAAACTGGTCTCCTGCTACTTCTCCTCTAAAATAACAGAGACTAAAATTATGACTTTATTCTCATAAATTTATTTTTGTAGTTTTACTACTTTACTCTCGTCGATTTACCACTTTATTCATGCTATATTATGACTTTATTCTCATAAATTTACCACCTTTTTCTCATACGGTGTAGTATTATTGAAAGTCAACGTAACTGGATACAAAGCCACTTAGATCATAAACCATAAACATACTCTTTGAATTTCTTTAATTAATGTAAGTTATTTCATTTTTTTAGAAAAAAAAACCCTGCAACAACCTAGTTTAGCTGTACTTGAATTGTATTGGTTTACCAGCTCGTCTTTGTTTACTAGCAGCTCCCCAATACAGCAGTGAATGTTGACATATGATCCAGCAGCCAATGCCAACATGTTTCTATGTCTACAAGGTCAGTAGCAATGGAAACTGACCCAGAGTTCAAGTTAGCTCTCTTTCTGGTACTACTTTCACTGAACTGGTTTTCTGGAATACACCCATGGTGTTGGTTTCTGGTTAAGGACAAGCTGTTGTGTTGCTGTTGATGATGAAATGGTTGCTGCGTGGTTGCCTTTGTTAGTGTAGTTTTGACTGATGGCATGGTGGTTGTGATTTTTTAGTTGCTTAGTGTTTTTTTGTTGCTATAGTGTTGATGACGTGGTTGTTTTGTTATTGTTGATGACAGCTGTGGTGTTTTGGGGTTGTTGTGTTTGTAGTTAAGGACATGGTGGTTGTGGTTGCTGACTTTGTTACTATTCCATTGTTGTTAATGACGTGGTTGCTGTTATCTTGTTGATGATGTGGTTGTTGTCCTTCTGACTTACCCTTGGTTTACTTGCTGTGGCTCTGATGGCTTTGTTGCTGCGGTTGTTGCTGTCGTGGGGAGTAATGACGTGAACTGGATGTCGTGCCCCCTCCTCGAACAGCTGGCCTGATGGATGGGGAGGATGACAGGCTTTGATGGTGCTGATGTCCGGCTCTAATTGGCTTGGCTACACAGATAGAAGTGACAAGTGCATTAACTTTGCTGCTTTAAGCGTGAGCCAGATTCAGTAGATCAGAAAGTTGTACTAGAAATCATGAATAATGGGTTAGAGGTATGTTGAGCCTGTAATGTCAGCATTTTCTGTGTTAGAGGGTTGCTCTCTTTTTATCTGGCTAGACCCCCCACGGTAGCTTATGTTGCAGACTTAAGCTGCTCCGGCTAAGTTATGTTCAGTGTGTTAGCTTAAAACAGGTAACAAGCAACTTTACAGAAAAAAAAATCACTTTGATTTATCCAAAAGCTAAACTGATTCCAATGTATCTTTGTGGGACATTATAAGACCAGAATGCAGTTTTTCAGTGTACTGTTACAATCGGTGGCATCCAGTTTAGAGTACAAGATCTCTAAGTGCAAATGCTGTAAGCATAATAAATAAGATGGAAAAACAGTTAAGTTCAGTGCAGTGGTGTGCCAAAGTGCCACGTTGAGGAACAAAGGCAGGCCTAAAGGAAATCCAGGAAGTCCATTTAAAGTTAATTGTAGGTGATGTGAACGAGTTAGGGATGGTTGGGAGTTGAGGAGCTGAGTAGCCTTGGGGACAAAAGTTGCTTTTCTCCTGTGTGACCTGCAGTCTGGGCAGTCTAATAATTTTGTAGCAGACTTTGACTATGCTCTGCAGTTTCTGTACTGCAGGCTGATGTATTGAAACCAGCAGGTAAAGGAAAATGTTATGACACTTTCAATGAAGGAGTAGTAGAAAGTTGTGAGGATTTCCTTGCTGACTTCAAAGGTGTTGAACCTCCTCAACAAATAGTGCTGCTGCTGCTGCTGGCATCTCCTGAGGATCTCCCCGGTATTGGTCTCAAATCTCAGCAGGCTGTCAAAGACAGTACCCCGGAATTTATACTCCTTAATGATTTCTACTGGGTTCCTATGGATGGTTCAGTAGTCCTGTTTGACCATAAGTCTGTTGTAGTTGAATAGAACTTCACCACAGCCGTTTCCATTTGAACCTCATGATGACATTTCTTGTAAGGCTTGGGGACAGCAATGTGAGACAAAAAATTTGGCGAGGGTAGCTGATACCTCCCATCCAGTGTGCAGACCATTTTCTAAAACCCTATTGGACGGAAGGGGGAAAAGGGGAGGGCGGGGGTGATTGACAGCTGTGACCGCCAATTGCTGGGTCTTCTCGGGTACTAACACAACCCAGCCTTTCACTATCAGAGCCCCGAGCCCCGAGACAAACTCTCCCGGTCCCAAACCGGCCCCGAGGTCACTTCTTGGAAATGGACCCGAGACGTGAGCCAGATCGGGTCGGAACCTCGGGTTTTCGGTCTGTCGGGTTTTTCCGAAGGCCTCTAGTCCACAGTAAACAGCCTGTATGATCCCCCAAGGTTCCCTCCTCCTGTCTCACTTCATGGAAAGCTAATACTCAGAGAGCTAATGACCTGAGTGGACTCACCAATCCCTGAGAACATGGAGATTGAGTGGACCAGATGGAAGGAGTCACTTTACAACTTGCAACAACTCAAGATACCACGTACTTACACAACACTCACTACTGCAGGTGCCTTGAAAAGAGAACTTTGCGTTTTTGCGGATGCTTAGGTGAAGTCAATTGCTGCTGTGGCCAACATGAAGGTGACAAGCCACGAAGGCAAACTGAAGTGGGTTTTGTCTTTGGGAAAACAAAGTTGGCCCCTCAGCCTAGCATAACAATCCCAAGGCTAGAACTGAGTTGTGTTGACCGTGGAGATAGCTGAATTGGTAATTAAAGAGATGAATGAGAGTATCAAGAGTGTCACATACAGTAGGCCTACTGCCAGTAAGATTGTGCAAGGATACATCCACAATCAGTCACAGAGATTTTATGTCTACATTCACAGCTGGATTCAGCATATCTGGCAATCATCACACCCCAGTATGTGTAAGTATGTGTACGCAGACTCAAATCCAGCTAACATCAGCTTGAGATCTGTGTCACCGGCAATTTTGACCCACACAGTGTGGCTAACTGGACCACTCTTTCTTGGAGAAGCTGTCTTGGAGTCATCTGACCCACAAGACACCTATGACCTTGTGAATCCTGAGATCGACTCTGAGATATGTCCACAAGTGACATCAAATCTGACACGTCCCAGAAGAAACCGTAATGCACTTGCAACACCCTAAATGCTTCTGCGAGTTCGACAATGTTGTCCTTTTGAAACACAAACAGGTGAAAAGGAATGATTGGCCCAAGGCCATCATAAGGAAAACTTTTCCAGGGGGAGACGGATTCGTACTAGGTGGAAACCATCAAAGTTGGCTCCAGGAGGACTTATTCTTCTCCTATCACAGACATCGTCCTACCCTTTTTCTCTTAAGACTGACTGATGATAATCAATGTGGGATTGTTACTGATCCCAGGCGGGGAGTTTTATGTTCTGTATAATGTGAGTAATGGGGATTTTGACTTTATTCATGTTGCAATAGTGCCATCTAGTCTTGTTTTTCGTTATCCTGTACTGCTTATCAAACAGGAAGTAGGCTATAGCTCCATACGCACGGTTGTTTCTCTTTAATCCCGTATGCTAAAGCAATGCCTGTAAGTACTTGTGTTTTCATAATGTGTGTGAACTGAAGTGTGATGTTTTCTTGTGTTTGTGTGGCTATTTAAACAGTGTTTTTTGTAAATTTAGGTCGGTTTGCTAATCGCAAATATGCTAATACTAATGCTAATTTTTCATTCATTTTCTATGGGCGCAGCTATTAGTTTAGCTAGCACTATTTTTTTTTTCATGTCTTTGATAGCAGGCAGCTATGATGCTAGCATGATGTAACTAGTTCAGCACTTTATGTTTGATGCACGGTATGCTATTTTCTGTCATGTTTCTCCATTTTACAAAGTAACTCCTCATTAAAACTTCAGAGAAATGAGCAGCTTTGTCGTGGAGTTCTTGAGGACTGTTTAGCTGGTTGGATAGCTAGCATTAGGAGCTAGCAACGCCTTTGTACGTACATAAATATGTACGTATATACATGTGTACATAGATACGTATATATGTACATAAGTAATGGAGATTAAAAAAAATGATGAAGTTCAGGAGCAGGACCACGCCTCAATCACTTCATTTCCTGTTGTATGCCTGTGTAGGAGATTAAAAAAAATGATGAAGTTCAGGAGCAGGACCACGCCTCAATCACTTAATTTCCTGTTGTATGCCTGTGTAACTCTCACCCCCCTTCTCACCTGTC
>JAQLOL010014913.1:0-10045 GCA_029783665.1 Naso thynnoides
CTACTGCACGGAGATCTGAATCACCCCCAAAATTTAATCAATTGTTCCTGGTCCCATTGCGGACATTTCCTGAAAATTTCATCCAAATCCATCCATAACTTTTCGAGTTATGTTGCTAACAGACAGACAGACAAACAAACCCTGGCAAAAACATTACCTCCTTGGCGGAGGTAATAAAAAGCCGCCTCAACAAACATGCATGACATTATTTTAAACATGTTCAACTCAGCCTACTGCCTATTAAAACTGTCACATGTTAAAACTAAAATATGCTACCGGCTAAATCTAACTACAATCACTATACTCGAACTACACAGATATACTCTCAGTAAAGCCCCGCCTCCTGGCGCAGCCCAAAGGGATACATTTTTTCACATTCAAGATGCATTTTTGAATTTCAAGAAAGAGGCACTTCAGCCAGAAATCTGGGGGTTTGCTATTCAAAGGAAAGGTGTCCTGCCACTGATATTAATTTGTAGGGGGGAAAAAAGTGACTTAAAGATATCACTCTAATTGATGAATCCTCGCTGAATTAACAGGCTTGTTTGTTCATGTCTTATGCATCATCACTTTTTTTTTCATTCCAAACTCCTGTTAGACTCATTTTTAGTGGCACAATTTTTATCCTTACTTCTACAGCTGTTGGTAGCCACTAAGAGATGGATATTGTTCTTTAGAATGCAGCAACAATCAAATCAGTCAACTTGAAAATGATGCTAATCGTGTTTGATAAATAAGTAAAAAGGTACATTTTTTGCTAATGAGTTTGTCAGTTATAATAAAGATATAACAATATAATAAGGAGATGTATGTCCCTCCTTTGAGTGAGTGAGTGTTTCCGGTAACACTTTATAATAACTACACACTTTTAGGCATTAGTTAAGCATTAACAAATACTCAATTCATCATTAGTTAAGCATTAATAAATACTGAATTATCATTTATAAAGCATTGCTCCTGCATGAAAAGGATTAAGGTTAGAGTTAGGGGTATTGTTTGTACTGTTTGAAGCACATTGTGCTACAATGTGTTTGTATGAAAATTCCTATACAAATCAAGCCTGATTGATTATTGGATTAATTTTAAATTTTATCACTACAAAAATCAACTTGCTGATGTGTGTTTCCTTTTGGTGGCCAGTGACGGACCTTGAATCAAGGCACTCATATATATTAATGATGAGTATTGCGCCAATCATGTCCACTGACAACAACACAAATAGTACATTTTCTGACAGGATCTATCTGTCTAAGCCTTTTCATATTGCTAATTATTTTAATGATAATCTGATCTTGTTGATAAGGTCTCCAAGATTAGAGTGTCTACTCTCAATTCCAATTCTGAGGAACAGATTAAAAAATGTATTATGAATTATAAAACCTGTACTTTTGAATTACATCCAGTTGATGTTGGGATGGTTGATAGGCAATTGAATCATATTGAATCACTATAGAATCACTGACAGATTCTAAATCCACTGGTATTGATCATCTTGAAGGCAAACTGTTGAGGAAGTCTGCTCCCTATGTCTCTACACCTGTCTGTCACATCTTTAACAGGTGTCTAATTAGTGGTGTTTTTCCGATGACACGGAAGGAGTGAACAATCATTCCACTCCCTACAGACGCAAAGTTAACTTTTAACGGTCCCAACAGTAGACCTATAAACTGCCTGTACTCAGCAAAGTTTTTGAAAAGATCATGTTTGGGCAAATTCAGGCTTATTTCTCTGTAAATGACTTAACAAACAAGCATCAACATGCATATCGGGCTGGCTACTCTACCTGCACTGCATTAACACAAATGTCTGACAGTTGGCTGTCAGCAGTTGACAGGTCAAACCTGGTGGGTGCCGAAATGTTAGACTTCTCTGCAGCCTTCGATGTGATTGACCATGACCTTCTCATTCGTAAACTCATTTGTGATGGCTTTAAAAACCTAGCTGTTTCATTCCTAAGAAGTTATCTGTCATCTAGGTCTCAGAGAGTCTTTTTCAATAGCACTTTTTAGACTGTGGCATCCCACAGGGAAGCTGCTTAGGGCCCCTTCTGTTTTCAATATTTCTGAATGATGTGCGATTTGCAATTGAACAGGCAAATTTGACCTTGTACGCTGATGATTCCACTCTTTATTATGCTGATACAGCATGTTCTGAGCTTAACCAGGTTTTGACCAGGGAACTTAACTTTATTTATGAATAGGTAAGGTCAAACAAGATGGTGCTTAATGTATCCACAACAGTCTGTATGTTATTTGGTTCTAATCATAGATTTAAAAACTAAACATGAACTCAATTTACAGCTAGCAGATCAATCTGTACAACAGATGAAGAAAACCAAGCTACTGGGTTTATGGCTTGACTGCTTGTCAACTTGGTCTGAACACATTTATAGTATAGTCTCTAAAATGAGAAGAGCTGCTGCCCTCACAAGGAAATGTGCATCTTTTCTTTCACCATCACTGCTGAACCAAATTGTTTGTGCTCTTGTACTATGCCACTTGGATTATTGCTCAGTGGTTTGGGCATCTGCCTCGAAAGGGCTCCTTAACAGGTTTCAAGTTGCACAAAATAAGGCAGCCAGACTTGTCCTGAACTGCTCCTCCAGGTTCAACATTGCTGATGTGCATGTTCGTTTAAATTGGCTAAATGTTGAGAAGAGACTTTTAATCAACTTATTAATGTTTTTCTACAAAGTTATTCAAACTCAAAACCCAAAATTTATCTTTGGAAAAATAGTTTACAGCTCCACGGTGCATATGCACTCTACTAGAGGAGCCAGTGGCGGGCAGATAACCTTACCACTGACAAAATCAAACAAGATGCAAAGAACACTGCCCTGATAAAGACCGCACAGCAAAGCGTCAGCAATAGTCTACTTTACTTTCCTACTTTTCCTCCCTTTCTATCTTTTCACAAGTGTGCGCTGGATCCCACAGACAGGCACAGCTGAACCACACGAAGTAAGCTGTCCTTATGTGCATTTTTTGTTTTTTTGTTTTTCATCTGCAAATCCCACCGGCACCACCTTGTATTACTTTTTGTTTTTTCCTTACAATGAGCATGCCAGCTCCTTGTTTTCTAAGATGCAAAGAACTGTTGGACACAGGGTTATACAGGTATGGAGACATGACTGTAAAGTAACAATATTGTCAAGGACATCACAAATTTATAAATAAAATTACGAAAATAAAAGTAAGAATCCAAAAATTATGGACAAAAAAATAAACAAATAATTAAACCTAACAGTAAAATCATTAATATTATAATGACAAAAGAATTATTATATAAATAAATGTTAAAGGACATCATACAGATAATACACAACAGCATCAACAGAATAGAAAGAAGAAAGTATATGACGGCTTCAATGGTCATGTGTCAAGTGTATGTGGCGTTTAAACTGGTGTTCCGTGTGTTTGTGCCTGTGCTAAAATGATTAGTGTATGTTAAGAAAATGGACACTGAAGCATCATACTGATGACGTGATACATGAATTTAAAAAGAAATGAATAATTTGAAAAAAAAAAATTTAAATGCAGATGGTGAGTTATATGGAGACTGACTAATACAGACAGGTGTGTCAGGTGTTGTGCTGGTTTTCCTATAGGCGCCCTCTCTTACTCTCACATCAGCAGACACTGGGAAACTACAAAATTAAAAACATAAAAAGTTCAGAATACATGTCACTCATTCATTGTTTAACTCCCAAGTTGATGTCTATTTATAAACTGTTAAAAACAAGCACAGCACAACCTTAATTTGCTGAAAGTCAAATAAATGACAGTAGCCTATAATTACATTTCACTCATCTGACTAATTATAAAAAAATAAAGTTAATGTTAGAATTGAATACCGGAATAACTTGTTGCTGCATGATACCATGGATGCAACACAGCAAAAGATATTGCATTTAGGTCTTGAGCTCTAATGCTAAGAACTCAAAAAATGCCAGCAATTCATTCATAATGCAGTCTTCAACATCTCGGCTCCAGCCCAGCCACTGAACAAGTTCGGTCACTTTGTGACCAATCACGCCAACTCCTCCTAGAAAATTTCTCAAGAAAAATTACAGAAGAAGATCTACCCTGCAGCAGGCCACTCTGAACTTGTAGTTGGAACAACAGCTTGATGAAATTCTGAGTCATGAATTCTGGTAAGTACAAGCTTTATTTATTTATTTAATACATCTTTTGCAAGAAAAGCAGATTTTCTGCAACCTTGATACAAATTTACATACCGTATTTTTGAAGTTATTGCTTAGATTTCTAATTCAGAGCACAGCAAGGGTACAGTGGCCAGATCCAGGCAATAGGTCAAGGCGGACCGCCGGTGGGCCCTCTAACCTTTAAAAAATAAATGACTAGAAAGTCAAAATACATAAATGTAAAAACTATAAATATTAGTGATTTTTCTGTGTTCCTAATTTTCTTGACGAAGTTGAAACACAATTTAGTTTCCCTTCCAATAATCAAAAAATATTCTCATTCCGGGTCTGTCGGTCTTGTGATGAGATGCAGTCAGGCGCACTGATGGCGCAGGCAGCAGAAAGCGTCTGCGCCACAGATCAACAAAAACCTCGTCTAAGGTTGTGCAAAGTCAGGCGTTACTTTGTCTAATGTCAAATAATGGCTTTTCATTCATCTCATTTGACATATTCAGCATCGCAAAATACAACTTTTTATGTTCATAAAATGTAAGGCACAATGTGAAGCTGCTGCATTAAACTAAAACACAACAAATAAACAAGATGAAAAATGATGCTCTTGATTTATTAAATGACTTTTTAAACAAATCAGAGAACCTGAAGTGTAATGAAAAGTAAATGTTCTGTGAGCTCAGAAGCTGCAGTGTCTACATATTTTTTTTCACTCTGTTCAAATCTAAATCATTAGCATTAATATTATTATGATGGGCATATTTTCCCAAACACATGCTGTTTAGACTTTCATAACAGTGCAATACATTTCTTGCTAGAGGCGGATATTTGGAGAGAGAGAGAACACGTTCTTTCAACACTCTAACTTTTTCAACTTTCAGTTCTCTTTCAATAAATATTATTTTATGTATTTCGATTACACAAAAATTTTCAATCTACTTCCATAACATAAATTCCATATTAAATATCTTATTCAATTTAAATGATTTTTAATGCTATTTTTAAGTATGATATGTAAGAATAATGCCATTAGCCTACATTTGGATCGATTTAGTGTTTAATACTCACTGCAGTAACAGCTAACATTAGCTGCAGCAAGCCTCGACAGTGCACATTAGTTTGTTTGCTAACTTACCAACCCAAAGTGAACACAAATCTTCCTTTGCCATAGTTCCAGAATAATTGCACAGTAATGTTACTGAGCATGTACTGGGCCATGTGACTTGCATCATGCTCCTTGACTGCACCAAAGATATTTCAGCCTTTCTCAAACTTTTTTGTGCCGGGCCCAATCATGTATAACCCTCAGCCTCTGGGGCCCACTTCAGTCATTTTTGGGGGAAAGAATTGCAGGCTTGTAAAGAGTGAGGTACAAGCTTGTCATTTCTCAACTAGAGTGATTCAGCGCTGCTGAGAGAGCCGCTGATTGAGTGACAGTGTCATGACAACAGGGTTAGCCGATGCGTTTTAGCCATGGATGTGCGGGCATTGCTCCGCTGCCTGTTGACAGTCTAGGGTCCATAGTTTGAGAAACGCTGCATTAACATACAAATAAATGAAGGAGACTTCTGAGACTCTTTTCCCCCTTCCTCCTCTTCCCCTTCCTCACTTACCCCTGCCTGGCACTGCATCAGGAGAGCGGTTGCTGTCAAGGCTGGGTGAGTAGACTAACAAATGTAGTAGTTCACAATGACGCTGAAGTTAGCCTCTGATTCACAGATTCAAATTAGGTAGTTAAAGGAAATGTTCAGGGCGACCTACACTTTGGTTTTTGCTCTACTTAGTGTTGTGAATGCGGGTTGATGTCATGGAACAAAGCTTTAAAGTTGTCCGAAACCCACTTTCCCATCTTTGAAACTTTTATTCAATTTGTAAATTGAATAGGAGGTAAACCTCGATTAATTTTAACTTTTTTTTCACATTTAGGAAATTTAGATTTTATTTTGTGCACTGGGGAGGGCAACATATTTTATTTTGAGTTTGGGGGGGTGTTTAAAGTTTTTTTGCGAGTTGGTGCTGACGTGGTGCGGGCTACGTGAGCTCCCAAGGACAGCTACTTGTCGGGTTGCCAAGGTTGTTATCCATCATGTTGTAATTTGTCTTTTATTCAGTATTGTGTAGTTTTTAGTAATATAGGTTTTTGGTCCCCTAGAACTTGAAATTCCCCTCAAACAAAAGACGGCCATTAATGATTGCTGTGGTGCAGAAATTGCAGCCCCAGCATGCCTTGGAGCATTGAGTTTCAGGACTATAAAACAAGGGAAAATGTTATGTATGTTATGTGTTAGCATGGCCTTATACTCTTTGTCTTGTTATAGTTGGCGTGTACCAACTGGAAGAAGCTGATGTTCACCCTGGAGACGAACAAGACTTATCACGATCTCATGTTCGTACCTCTAAGTTCTACCAAGTTCCTGTTTTGTCCCATTTGTCAGTCTCATCTCCGCCTATTGAGACAAGTTTCAACAGCACAAAAGCTACTTCTATCCGCTCTTTGCCCAGGATATTCTTCGCCATTATGGTAACCAGCCGAATCCACCAAAGACAATGGAAGAGGCGACTGCATCTGGGGTACACGTGTCTTTTTATAACTTTACCCAGTACCTGGTAGACCCACGAACAAGAAGGGCCCTTTGAACCCCACTGGCAGTCGATGCATGAAATGTGCCACCCCTGTCTCATACAGTAAGGACATTTTTAAGGCTGTAGCTGCAAATGTCATGACTGTGCTCTGTGTTTTACATTCTGCAAACATATGCATGTTTCACATGGTATTAGAGTTTGATTATTTGACTCAGAATTTTTTGTTTTCAAGAACTCAAATTTCTAAGTTCTTATCTGCAACCCCTTTGGTTATGGTTGGGGTCTGAGGTTGTTTTAATGGTTTTCAGGAGTGTAATTCCCCAATCAGTTCATCTTGGGTGTTTTTTTACTTTCCATCTTTCTCTGGAAATATGACTCAAGTTACTTATACCCCCAATGAGCAGTACAGTTTGGTTTGGTATGGTACGATCTGCATTTTTATTTACTAATTTTTGTGTGTGTTTTCACTTTCAAAAGGGTACCAAAGGGAACCAAATAATCTTGTGGTGTCACACCTGTTTTGGTCACTCTTTCGCTGGCAAAAAGCTTTTTTTAAGTGTTGTAGAACTGTTAATATATAACTTCAGTAAGTTTTATAAATATTTTAAGACGAGAATGTTACCATGTAGATTTAAAAAATGCAGTTAATTTATTCAAATAACTCTTGTTTGTGTGTAAGTCACAGAGTTTTTGGACCTGTGAGGAGCTGCAGCTCGCAGTGAGACCTGCCGGTCTGCTTGTTTAGCTGTCACTCCAGGGAGGAAGTTGACTGATGAACCGACGATCTGTGCAGAGATTTAACGCTGGCTGTAGTGTTTCCGTAGCATTTTTAAACATGTTAAAAAACAAAAAGAAGCTTTGCTGCCTTTTCACGTTGATTCCTTGCCATCTGGGTGAAAAAAGATCACTTCATTCACTGAGCCGCTCAGACACATTTTTTAAGATGGAACGCTTTTTTACATGTTGTTCGATGCACAAGTTACACCGTGAATTAATCAGCCTACTTTAAATGACAAAATGAAGACTTGAAGAAGTTTTTAGAGCTTTTATTTGTCACGTACACATCTCATACATGTATGGTTGTAAAATGTCTGAACTTTCTTTCATCATGACATACTCTTAAGTAAGGATTGGATCTTCAAAAACTTCATAAAGTGTGCATGAATTTCTGCTGGTTAATGTGGGTGAAACAGGCCTTGTTTTCACCATGAGTTCCCTCATGGTGTGTAGCACAGCGTGGCAGCACAGCACAGCACCGTCCACCAGGGAATGGTTGGCAGTGGAAAGGTGAGCCAGATCTAAAGCATTCTGTGCTGTACCAAACCGAACTAAACTGCTCGGTGAAAACAAAGCTTTAGAGGAACATTTTTAGAGAGGGGAGAGATTTGACAAAGAATGTTAAAAATTGCAGCATCACAGATGAACATATCTTGACTGAGATGTCAATTTATTTTAGACATAGGAAAATAGCCTTATGATTAATTCAGATCAGTCTGAGAGAATTATATTCTGTGACATCTGCACTACAGCAAAGGATTTCAATGGAGCATTGCCTACAGACCCTCCTGGTGCTTTTTCTTTCTTTTACAGAGTCAAAAAGTTAGAAAAAGGAGAAACCACATTCGTTTTTGCTGATTAGAGTGTTTGAGTTAAATTGCTTTTAAATCACATCATGTGCTTGCAGTAATTTTATCACCCCTTTTTCTGACAAAATTGTTCCTTTTGTTAAAATTCTACACTTTTCACTTTTTTTTCTGTGTGACTCTATAAGATCTCCATGGGGTTATTTTTAGATTATTTACATCTTGAAGTGTTTTATCTGTCAGAGCTGTCTAACTACAATTGTTGCATACTGTAGGCCTATGTAAAAAAAACTGAATAATTAAAACCACTTCAAACAACACTACTACTGCTACCCCTGAATAAGTGAAATATTATACAACAAGAGTTTGTTTTATACAAGTTGTTTCAACATCTCTAAGCTATTTTAAAAAATTAGAAGTTTATAAGAAAAATAAATACAAAGATCAACAGTGGATGGGGAAACCGTCGTGCCAGCCACAGTCAAACCACTTTTAAACTGTGCACTCCTGACCTCTAGTGGCCAAAGTCAGTCCTACAGGCTAGAGTGACACACCTCGGACAGGTTTAAAATTATAATGTACTTACATTTAAACAAAAGAATTCACTTGGTAGAGCTTGAACAAAATCATCCGCCTAGAAGAAGAAGAAAACTTTAGATACGTGCCACGGTCTTTATTGTTGAAATATGAACCACAGGAAAAACAGGAATGAAATATGGTCAGTTCACCCTCCCTTTAATTCGGTCATCAAACACAAATTATGACTTTACAACAATTCAGAGGAAAGACTTAAAAATACATCTATGAAGGAAAAAGTAGAACTTGAGGCTTAAAACATATCTACAAAGTGTAAAAATGAAGAAAAGAAATGAAGTTACAAAAAGACAGCACTTTTTCTTTAAGTTTATTGGACAGAAATAGCCATCAGAAGATTTAAAACTTCTGTTAAAAAAATAGATATTAATGAAAATTGTAAACTTATCTAAAATAGATATATATATTTTAAAAAATATAAAAACACTTTAAAGTTATCTAACTTTTAAAAACAAATAGAAGAGGTGTAACCTATCCGTCTTGCTTTAAATGTTATGTTCAGTGTCTCAGGGGCCTGGTTGGTGAGCTTGTTGGACCAACCTGTCAGATAATTTGCCAAAATGTAAATTTGCTCTGGACACATTAACATGCCTTGGTAAGGTTGTAGGCCAAGGTAAATTTGTGCTAAAATTGAGGCTCTTGACAAGTAGTGCTGACAACAAATAAAGAGTTGGGGATGTTTTTGGGTTTGATGGGGTATAATCAATGTTCTGTAAGAATTTCTTCACTGTGGTGGCTCCACTGACAAACCTTTAGAGTAAAAAGGCTGCATTGTGGGGTCTCCCCAGTGTCAGGATGCCTCAGTTGCAGTGAAAACCCTGCTCTGTTGCTCTCCTGTTTTTGCAGCTCCAAACCTTAAGAGGCCCTTTAAAGTTCTGGTGGATGGCAGTGCAGTTGGTGCTGGAGTGGTGCTGGTGCAAGACATGGAGAGGGCCTTGACTATCCAGTCTGTTTCTTCGCCTATTAGTTCAAACATCACCAACTGAATTACTCAGTTGTGAAGAGGGAGACTTTGGCACTGATTTGAGCTCTGCAGTTCTTTGAAGTCTATGTGGGTTTTGGGTCAACGCCTGTCACAGTATTTACTGACCGAAACCTTCTTACTTTTCAGCATGAAGAAAAGCAAAGA
>JAQLOL010014914.1:0-10045 GCA_029783665.1 Naso thynnoides
GGATACAGGTTACAACTTAACTTCTGCTGTTGCTGCTTTAGAAAAGTATTTCAAGCCTTAAGTCAACTTCGCTGTGGAAAGACATGCCTTTGAAAAATGTGCACAGGCACCATAATGAAACTTTAACACAGTATGTGGCTGCTTTACGCAACCATGCTTAAAGATGTGAATTTGATGATGAAATGGATGAAATGATACCTGACCAGTAGGTTGAACATGTGACCAACTCCAACATTAGAGAAAGGCTTTTGCTAAAACCCGATCTAATGTTTGATAAAGCAGTTACAATAACAACACAAGTATAATCTGCTGTGCAACAAGCCAAGACAATTGCTGCAGATGACAGTGTCTCCATTCAAGCTGTGCAGCGTCGTCCGCAGCCATCTAAAAAGAAAAGCAAACAATACACTCCCTCAAATAAGCCTCCAAGTGCCATTGCTACGTCTTCCTGCAACTGCTTCAGGTGTGGATTTGTCAAACATCTGGCTCATTTTCCCCAGTACCCTGCAGCCGAGGAAACATGCAAGTCTTGTTATAAAGTCGGACAATTTGCGTTTGTGTTTGCCAATCAGCTAAAATCACCGGTGTAGGTAAGATACAGCTACCCAAACTGACTGTGCTATACTTAAGGATCACTGCTGCGCTCAAAAGACACCTCTGTGCAAAATAAACATCAGTGCACTTGCCTCGCGCTCCTTTGAGCATAAGCTGGTTGTAGATTCAGTCTCTGCAGTGTCCATTTTGCCCCAGAACATAAGTACTTCTGTTACACACCACTACTCCCACCTACTCATAGTTACTTACACAAGTCAGAGTATCCCTGTACATGGCTGCCTTCCAGTTAAAGTGAGCTGAAGAGATCTAACTGCAACAGCTAAGCTCTTTGTTGTGAGAAAAGGCACCCCTCTCCTAGGAAGACTGCATTAAAAGTAATACTGTCCTTCCTTCCTTCCTACCTCAACTGCTCCTGTCCTGACCACTGCTACTCCCACTCCTCTGCTGACCACAACCTCTGCACCTTCCTCCTGTATCCCTGCTCCTCCTGACATCAGCTGTGCGCATAACTTTGTGCCTAAGGTGAAAACTGACCCTACTGTCAAACCAGTGTACCAGAAACCATGACACCTGCCTTTTTCTGTAAGGGTACCTGTCTCAGCAGAACTGGACCACTTATCAAAAACTGATGTCATTGAAAAAATTGATGCATCACCCTGCCTTTCACCCGCAGTGGTGACAGTACAGAAAACTGGTGGAATACGGATGTGTACAGATCTCCATGAACCAAGGAAAGCTGTGGTTATGGACTGCTTCCCCTTGCCTCATGTGGATAAACAGCTCACCTTGTCAAGGTGCAAAGATGTTCTCTACAGTTGATCTGGCTCATACATACTACCAACTGCCTCACCATGAAGATAGCAGAGATTTCTCAGCATTTATCACGTATAAGGGACTTTTCAGGTTTTGTAGAGTTTCACATGGACTTGCATCTGCCTCCTCTGCCTTTCAGAAAATGATAGCTGAGATTCTCCTCCCAGGTGTCCAAAATTATTTGGATGACTTCACAATTTATGGCACCACCCCTGCTGAGCACGACCAGAACCTCAACACAGTCCTCCAGAAACCGAAAGAGGCTGGACTGGTGCTTAATCAATACAAATGCCACTTCAGAGAGCCCTCCTTACGCTTCCTTGGTCATACCATCACTGCAGATGGCATCCTTCCTGACAAAGAGCACATTGGTGCTGTCCTGAAAGCACTGCCTCCTTCAGATGCTGCTGCTCTGAGGTCTTTTCTGGGCCTTGTGTTCTGGTACTCAAAGTTTCTACACAACTTTACAACAGTTGTGGCTCCTGTGCAGCATGTGTCAGTGATAAGGAGAATTTTACATCATTACACATGACTTCCGCAGCGCACTTCAGCTTTGAGGAAGTTAAGCAACTCCTTGTTGACAGCCCAGCACTTGCTCTTCAATCCTTCTCTACGCCCTGTGATGTCCACAGATGCAAGTGACTATGGGCCTTGGTGCTGTTTTTGTACAAATACAGCCTGATGGAACAGAGAGGAGAGCTTTTGAATCCCGCACATTGAAAAAGAAGCATTGGCTTGTTTGTGAACCGCAGAAAAATGGAGAACATATCTGTGGGGACGCCGCCTCACTCTCTGCACAGACCACCAAGCATTAATGACACTGCTCAGGACAAAGGGACTTGGTAGAGCTGGAATGAGCATTGTCCCCTGGTCTGCATACCTGCTCTGTTTTGTTTACAATGTTGTTGACCAACCAGGTTCACAAAACTATGCAGCTGATGGGCTGCCACGCTTACCCCTGCCTGGGCACTGTGACTGCTCCAAAGATTCAAAACCTGAGTTGGTGGCACAGATTTCTGCTTCCTTAAACACCCTCCCAGTGGTTGACTTTGTACCCCTTCCGCTCCTCATGTCCTGAACTGTCAGCCCTACACTTACAAATGGTCAGTGGCTAGCCTTCTTCCATTAAATCAATAAGTCCTGAACTTGTCCTATATTACAAGATGCAAGATGAACTTTCAGTTAAGGATAACTACATTCTCAGAAGCTCAAGACTCATTGCACCACTCTTGCTACAGTCTACGTGGATCACGCTTACATATGAGGGTCACCAAAGTATTGTTGGCATGAAGCATCACTTGCATGATCTCTACTGGTGATCAAAGATTGACGCACAAGTACAGTCTTGCAAAATTTATGTGTACTCTGTCAGTCTAATGATAAAACAGCCTGCACTCACCCTGCTCCTCTGCAATCGGTCCCACTCCAGATGGGCCATGGAAGAAACTTGGTCTTGATATTGTTGGACCCTTCGACACAGCTGCTTCTGCCCACAGGTTTGTCATCACACTGATTGACTATTATTCCAAGTGGCCTGAATTTGGTTTTTCACACACTGCCACCACTGAAGAAATTATTCACTTTTTGACCTCTGTCTTCAGTCGTCGCAGTAACTCAGAGACGGTCACCATGGATAATGGTCCACAATTTGGTGTAACTCATAACAGGACGTCAGTCTACCAACCAGCTGCTAATGGTGCTATTGAGAGATTTCATCATTCCCTCAGAAGCTGCATTCAAACTGCAACCAAGCAGTCACAACCATGGCAAGTAACTGTAACAAACTGGCTCCAGGTGTTCCATGCAACACCACATGCGATAACTTCCACTATACCATATGAAATTGCAAAAAAATGCTCACCAAGCTGGACATCCTTCGCTTGCCGTCTGCCATGTCATCAGTGGACGCCTCTGCTCATCGTGTGGTCCAGAAACAACAGACTAAAATGCAGTGCTGCACAGATGCAAAACATGGTGCACATCCACCTTCATTTCAACTGGAAGAGAGAGTGAGGATAAGGATACTCACCATGTCCCTAAAGCACAACAGATTCGCTCCCCCTGCAATGGTGAGAAAGAGAATAGGGCAAACTCTCTCTTGCTGAGTGACGGAAAGACCTGGAATGCCCCTTAGCTTTCCTCCTTTCTCTCTGTGGCTTGACAGAACAATGACACTGCCAAAATGCCACATGCCCACATCAGTCATTACCCCTCTCACAAAGAGCCACAAGTCAAGTACAAGCCTAAGTGACACGAAGACCACGTCATGCCATAACTTACACTAACTTGACAACTGAGATGATGTGGCAACTTGATTGTTAACAGTTAAAATGGCTAGCAATAGATTTAAACACTACTGTTGGTGTTCGAGACATGTGAAGGGCTAAGAAATAAGTACACCTTATTTTCAACTTAATGTGCACTATTTCATATTTAATGTGCGTTACACAGCTACATTATTTTGTGTTTCTTTTGTTAATGGCTAAAGGTACTTGAATTTGTTTAATAAGTTACACATAACTGCAAGTCTCATTCGAAGAAGGATTTTGCTTGTTATGAGAGGAGATGTTGTCTTTGATCGTTCATATGCTTGCTACTTCATACCACTAGGCAGCGCTGTTGTAAGCAGATTCCCCTAAAGACCTGTACTAGAGCTGTAGAGTTAGAGATTCAAGATGGCAACTACTGAATGTTCAACGAAGTTATGCCGCTGCCTAGTTTGTGCTGCTGTACCACTTGCCTATTTTACGTAAACAACACTTGTTCGAGATACTGGAGTTCTTTTATTCACTAATCCACACTACACTTGGTATCTCAGGAATGCCTTGAGGGTTTTTTTCCCAGATTTGGTTCAAACATCAACTTGGACTTGGATGGATGAACTGATTCAAGGTCAAAAGTCACTGCAACCTCATGCCTCATAAACGTGACATCTCAAGAACACCTTAAGAGATTTTCGTTGAAAATTGGCACAAACTCACACTTCGACTCAAGGATGAATTTAACTGATTTTGGAGGTCAAAGGTCACTGGACCTCACGTCATGTGATCGCGATATCTCAAGAACGCCTTTTTAAAAATACTTTACAGATTTTCAGAGTATATACAAGTAATCACAAAAAAACACAAAGGGAACAACCCACATCACAGCAACATAAGCTAGGAGAAATGCAATGCGCTTTAAATCCCCACATGAAAAAGGTAAGAGAATAGAATCTAATACCTTAACAAATGCTTTAGGTATAAATATATGTAAATTTTAGAAAAGGTAGAGGAACCTGGGAAATGCTACCATTTTAACTGCATGGACTTGACTTATCATGGACAGAGGTAACAGTCTCCAGGATTCAGTGTTGGATTTCAGTTTTTAAATCATGTCCAAAAAGTTCAAGTTATATATCAGCAACCTAAGGCAACTGGGGGATGTACCTTGACTGTAATAGCCTGGACAGTGGAGAGCCCCACAAAAAGGCAAGAAGTTTGAAAATGGCAAAGACTGTGCTGGATGAAACTTAGAAAGACCAATAAGAATGTGAAGTTAGTTTTTTTATCGTCTACTTATATTTATTGAGGGACAAAACAGAGGATCTGTTAGCCAAATAAGTGGGTACAATCCAATTTTTTTCTCAATGCAAAGAATGTCAAGTGAAGTCAGTTTTATTTGTAATGGCAAAAAATTGTCTCAAGACACTTTACATGTAGTTTAGATATAGATCATACTATAATTTAACTATATTACATTTATTAAAATCCAAAAATTGAAAGCAGTTCCCACATGAGCAAGCAGTTGGCAACAGTGGGGAGGAAAAACTTCCTTTGAACAGGCAGAAACCTCGGAACAGATCCAAGACTTAGAGGTGGGTGTCTATTTAATGACCCCATTTAGGTTGAGAGAGGCAGAGAAATAAAGGAAATAAGAGGGTGGGTGGGTGGGTGGGTGGGGTATGAGAAACAGAGTGAGACGTAAAAGAAGAGCCAGACAGGGGTGGGGGGGACATACAGACAGAAAGAGAAACAGCAATAGGAACACAATGAAATTTAATAGTAAAAATATATACGTATAATAGTAGAGGTACGTAATAATATGTAATCTATTTATTAATAATAATAATAATAATAATAATAATAATAATAATAATAATAATAATAACATATAATAAGAATTAGACTCATAATAAGTGAGTTCTAGTGAGCATTAAGCAGAGTCACAGTAGGAGGCACAGGGCTGATCAGAAATACATGCATGGCTACAGGCCATGGGAATTTATGGTACAATGAAGCAGAAAGACTGCAAGGAAGGTATCTGGTTAATAACAGGCATTAATGGAACATAAACAATTGGGGAGAGAGATGAAGAAAGAGGGGAGCTTAGTGTGTCATGGAAGTCCCCCAGCAGCCCAAGCCTATATTGCAGCATAACTGGGGGCTGGTCGAGGCGAGCCTGAGCCAGCCCTAACTGTAAGCTTTATCAAAAAGGAGGGTTTGAAGTCTGCTCTTAAATGTGGAGATGGTGTCTGCCTTCCGGATTGAAACTGTAAGACTGTTCCACAGGAGAGGAGCTTGATAACTAAAAGCTCTGTCTCTCATTCTATTTTTGGAGATTTTTGTGATCACCAGTAAGTCTGCATCCTGTGACCTCAGTGTTCTAGTCAGATCATAGGGCACTATAAGCTCTTTAAGATATGATGGTGCCTGATCATTAAGTGCTTTATAGGTGAGGAGAAGAATTTTGAATTCTGTTCTGGATTGTACAGGTAGCCAGTGTAGAGAAACTAACACAGGAGTATTATAATCTCTTATCCCAGTTCTTCGGCCTCTTCCAGTTTGAGCCAACTTTTTGTGCCTGTTGCATTTAACCAAACTAGCTATGCAATTGTCACTGAAGCATGTGTCATCATGCAAGAAAGGCAAAAAGCCAATGAATTATGTTTGATGTTCAGACATTTTACTATTTCTACTTTTACTACATGTACGAAATGCATTTGTGACAAATAAATATTCTTAAATTGTCTTCAAGTAGTAAAATCAGCATTTAAGGTAGACTGATTAATTCATGACATATTTAATGCACTGTCCACCATGCAAGAAAATATTCTACCTTAAAAGATGCACTTCACCGGCACATTGGTGAAATGATTTTTTTCTCCAGTGATGTTCAACTAATCCACGTGAAAGGCAGCAAATCATCCTTTTGTTTTTGTACCATGTTTTAAAATAGTACGGAAATATTATGGACAGCTTTTCCACACAGATCATTAACTTTCACTCTAGGGGGCAGTGTGGAGTAGGGCTGCAGTGGCAGGCAGACTGACTGGTCTCCCAGCAAGCTGCAGCTCCTACCAAGTCCTTTAACTCTGTGACAGATTAACAAGCAAGTGTTATTTGGATAACTACATATTTAGAATCTATATGGTAACATTCCCCCCAAAAAAACATATAAATTCTACTGAAGTGATATTAACAGTTCTGCGACAATAGGGCTGTTACTTACTTTGCTCCATAGCTGTTGTGAAGACGAAAGACAAAGCTGAGGCTCAAGTAGCTGTCAATGAAAATGTGATTTGCCAAGCCCACATGGTCTTGAGCAATGGTATTAACCCCAAAATGAACACTTTTTGAACTAGGTTAACTAATAGTTTGGAACCTTTATTGGTAACACTTTATAGTAATTACACACCATTAAGCATTAGATAAGCATTAAGAAATACTGAATTCATCATTTATAAAGCATTGTTCCTACAGTAATAATCAGTAGTATGTAGTTTATAAACACAGTTAAAAATGTTTGACTCCTGATTAATAAGCTATTCTATAATGTGCTTAATGATTGCATTTTCATACTTAATAAAAGATGGATTCAGCATTTCTAAAATAAGTATTACATCAGTTACAAACCAGTTATTAAGGAATTTTCAGTGGTTTATAACAACATTTAGAAAGTTTAAGTGAATGATTAACGAACTATTTAGATGTACATTTTTGTATGCACTTACACATACCATATTTAGACATGTACTAATTGTTAGTGAGTGTGTCAATAGATGTTTTATAAAACCTCAAGTTTCTTTTTCAATGGATGTCCTATAAACATTTACTAATACAGGAATTCATAAACTCAGGTAGTTATGAAGCATTTACTACTCATTAATTGAGTATTTTGTGTGAGTTCATCTAAAGTGAGCACTACCTAAGCCTTATAAAATATTTCAAGATGAGATTTTAAGGCTGGCAATACCTCAAGACTCACAAAAGTCTCAGTCATCTTAACAGACAAAGACACAACCCAAAGGAATATAGAATGTACTGCATAAATATTTATTGCAGCTTATCAACAACTTGTAACTGTACAACTATACTCTTTACGTACAAACACCAACAAGGGTAAACATAGGTAAACATGGGTGAATAAAAACTCACCAGCACCAACAGTGGATCACAAAATTTCCAAATACTACAAATGGTCTAAACAAAAACATATAAATAAAATCTTTCAGTATCAGTAAATAAAGTAAGAAAATATTTCAGAAAATAAAGTAAGAAATCAACTAAACCCTATCTCTTAAAGACAAATCTCAAAATTATTTGAGACAGATAAAATAAGTAATACAAATAGAATCTTTAAAAAATTTATAATAAAATCTTCCATAATGTCAAAATTCAACAATGAAAATGTATTTTCCTTTTTTTCCTTCTATCTTTCAATCATTAGAGAGTATTAATGTCATCTAGCAGCTTTTCAGACACCTTATAGGCTTTAACTGTATGTGCTTTAACTGTATTTCCTGGATCCTCCTGAATTGAAGTGGCACACTTTGTGGCAAACACTGAGTTTCACCTGTCTGTTGTAGTCTTTAAGGAGTTCCTTACATTTGCCGGGTGCAGCAATGAACAGCTCCGCAATTGAAGCAGTGACAACAACTGTGTTCTGGTCCAACTCAACAAGCTTGAAAGCAGCAGCCATGGTCCCTCCTCTGTGGAACAGCCTGAGAATTTTTTTGTAACGCGATATCACTTGATCTGGATTTTGGGCCGCAATTTAGAGAACATAGAATTAGTGTAGTTGAAAATGTGTTGTACTTGCAGCAAAAAATGTGTTGTACTTGAACACGTACTTTTTCTCTCTCTCACACACACTCACTCACACACACACACACACTACACTACACTCAATGTAGGCTTCTGAGTCACACACATTCAGTTTCGATCTAAAGTATGAGACGTAAGATCAGAATGGTCACAATTTGCACCAAAAAGCAGTATTCAGCTTTCATGGGGAACCTGTGTGAAGTCCTGCATGTGACTCCTCTGGGGGACTCCATTGTCATACTGGGAGACTTCATCATGCACCTGGCCAATAATGGAGACTCTTGGAGGGGTGTGATTGGGAGGAATGGTCTCTCTGATCTGAACCCAAGTGGTGTTTTGTTGTTGGACTTTTGTGCTGGTCATGGACTGCCAATAACAAAAACTATGGTCAAGCATTAGGATGCTCATAAATGTCCCTGGTACCAGAGCATCCTAGGCTGAAGATCAGATGATCGATTTTGTTATCATATCATCTGATCTTGAATTCATATACTCATTGAATGCTTGGAGCTCGTCAAGTCCACCTGACCAACAGAAAAAAATGTCATCAATAAACCTATACCATCCAGAAATGTGCTCAAAAAAATGGGTTATTATTCCAAATATGGTCATGTTCAAACTTGCCTATATATAGACATGCCAGGAAACAAGACATTGGACTACCCATTGGACAACCAAATTGGACTACCCATTGGACAACCAAAATTTTGTTTGTGAAACTGTTGAGTATGAGTATATAAACTGTTGAGTATGAGTATATGAACTCGAGAATCCCTTCTATTAAATCTACACTGTCATATCATGAGACCAAACTTTCTTTTTTGGATGTTATGGTAGAGGGAAGAAATGATAAATTATTCACCCAGATGTATCGAAAAGAAACTGATAAGAACAATTTGTTGCATTATTTATTGTGTCATTTGCCATCATTGAAAGCAAATTTGCCTTACAGTCAGTTCCTGAGGGTCAGGCGGATCTGTAGCGAGGAGGAGGACTTTACTAAACATACTGAAGATATGTATCAGCGTTTTGTAGAAAGGGGTTATAGTAAAATGATTTTGGATAAATGTTTGGAGAAGGCAAAAGGGACTAATCAAAAAGACTTGTTGAATCCTAAGCCAAAAGATAGTAATTCACTCCCTTTGTCATGTGTGTCCACCTTTAGCCCTATTTCAAAAGGTCTGAGAACTAGTATAACAAGACACTGGCACATTTTGAGATCAGATACGAATATTGGACATGTTTTCAAAGACATACCGAGATTCACTTACAAAAGGGCTAAAAACATCAGAGATTGTCTGTTAAAACTGATTTAGTGTCGGACCCCCCTACACATTTTTTATCTGCTCCACCCAATGGGAATTTCAGGTGTAACAATTGTGTGAGTTGTAACACCATGATTAAGTCAAATGCTTTCTATCACCCTCAAACAGGAAAGAGATACCAGGTCAGGGGTACAATTACATGCAATACAAAGTATGTGATATATATGATAAAATGTCCATATGGTTTATGCTATATTGGTAAGACCAATAGGGAATTGAAAACTAGAATAAGTGAGCATAAAAGTGCTATTAGGAACAAAGATCAGA
>JAQLOL010014915.1:0-10044 GCA_029783665.1 Naso thynnoides
GATTGGAAGTCTTGACCTGGACTTTAAAATGCTCCAGGGATAGAATCAGAGCAAGAGTCGCCTTCTCAATAGCGGAATAATACATCTGTGTAGAACTAAGCTTCTTGGAGAAGAACACTACAGGATGCTTCTCACCACCATTATCACTTTGAACAAGCACGGCCCCTACACCCAAGTCACTTACATAGGATAAAAAGATGCTTAAAGTAAGGGGCTGCCAACACAGGAGCAGTAGCCAGGAATGCTTTTACCTTTTCAAATGTAGACTGACATTCCAGCATCCACCGAAAGGGAAACTTAGGGCTAGGCAGGTCTGTTAGGGGGCTGACCACATGTGCAAAGTTGTGACAAAATGCCCTGTAATATCCAGCCATCCCCAAAAATCGCTCACATTCCCAGCGGGTGGTGGGGATAGGGAGCTTTGTTATAGCCTCTATCTTTGCAGCCACTGGCAGTACCTTTTTCCCTGTCCAGCAACTTTTGCTTATGTAACCTTGGTTACATAGGCAACTAAATGAGTGTTCTGTCCTGAACCTCGACAAAATAGCTGCTCTCATGACTGACTGATTCTCTAGGTAAGCAGTATAACAGTACATGTAGTACATGCTAAGTTACGATACTTCTTTTGTGATGAGCCAGGAAAAGGGGCCCAATTTGAATGTTGTGATTGTAAACTGCAACAAACAAATCCCACTGACTCCACCTTTAAAGAAAATATGCACTCAGTGAGAAATTTTCCCTTAAATTTACTGCAGGCTATGCAATCAGCTCAATTGTATGTATCTGTATTGGCACTGTCTGTCCTTTGTGGATGGCCCTCTGCTCATATGCACAAGCCTCAAGTCTTCCCTAAAAGTCTTGACAGAATGACATTGTGCACTATTTCCTGTCGTAGAAGGTCCAGGAGGGAATCTTCTTGTGTATGGCTTCAGATATATATCAAGTTTATAGTCTACATCATGGATTTGTTAGGCAGAATAAACACTGACAGAACCATCGAGAAAATATTTAAACTGACGACTCCTTAGAAACAATAGCGGCAATTTTGTAACTTAAATTGAACATTAATATTTCATTCCTTTTCATCCATGTAAACACTTAATTTAAAAAGAATTACATGTCACCAGCTTACTGAAATACCTGAATGTCATTGTTGTAATTATAAATTCATGTCTCATTCAGACGTCTTTTCATCAGTACAGTCTTTAGTACACCCCCTCCACAGCTGTCTTCACTACTTGGCGTCAAATGCACAGTTAAAGGCACATAACACACAACTAAACCCTCTTGATGAATTTAGGGGTAAAGAAATTGTATTAAAAACTTATAAAAAAATGGCTGTCACCAAGAACAGGAATATTTAAAAGTTATGTCTGCTTATGTTTATGAAATTTGGATACATGGTTTGTAAGGCACAAATCCATCCTATGTCCTCTCCTGTTGAGTGTTATTATGAACTACTTTGTTCAAGTTGCACAAATCTGAAAACAAAGATGTTTTAAATATAATGTGTACTGCCACAGGATATTTTCTATCATTTTTTAAAGAGATTGTGCTGACATTGTTTGGTTAAGGGGTCAAATCTCATCTCATTTCGCCGCCAGACAGCTGTTTATTTTGACTAGCGTCTCGCTACCATCTGAGCCAAACAGCTGATTTGTGGAGTGATACAGTGCATAGTGTAGTGCCAAAAATAATCGGCTGTCTGGCAGCACCTAAAGCAGTAAAAAAAAAATTTGTGTAATATTCAATGTTAACCCCTAACCCTTTTTTTTTTAGGTAAACATTTATATATGTGGTTTAAAAAAATTATGCAGTGCTGACTTCTTGTGCAGTGAATCCTCCCCTCTTCTCCTAAGAGTAACACCACTGATTGCCATCTGCAGAAGGTAACAGACTGACTATGCATGAGTACCTCACACAAACCCTCTTCAAAAATACTGAACTATCCCTTTAAGACGACATTTGTGCAACAATCGGGCATGTAGTCTTTCTAAATATGTATTTTCAAAGTCATATACAGTTGTATAATAGACTTTCTTGACTCATGAAATAATCTTTTAAATTGAGAATCATCATATTTGAGATGGCCGATACAACTTAAATGAGATCATAAAATAACATGCGTCTTTCCATTGACAACTGTTCATATTTTTTTATAAAAATAAAGTCCCATGGAGTCTACCAGAGGGGGCATGACTTAGTCTCTCTAAACAGCTTTATAGTATAGGATGGCTAAGTCTGTCTCTCTAATGATTTTGTTGATGCTGACCCAAACGCAGCCACTGATTTAGGAATATAATTCATTTAGAGGATTTCTTGAAAAGGAAGAGAAGGTTGGAGGGCAGAAAGGCAGCAGGCAGGTGGCTAATGATCCTGAAACACAGGAAAATAGAGAGCATTGGAAAAAACAACAGAGTAAATAATTACAGTAATCACTAAATGAGGACAGCCCCGAAGCAGTTTCTACCACTGTAGCTGAAACAATGATGAGGTAATTAGAGGATGAAGAACCGGAATAGATAGTGCTGGCTGATGAGGAAGACAGGTGTGCATAATCAACAGGGAATGAAAAGTGATGAGAGTCAGGAAAGGTGCACCACACCCACGCCTCACACGCACAGAAGAGAACAGAAGACTCAGGGGAAGAGGAACACAAACACAGGGGAAAATAAAGTCACTGCTGTAACCATGACAGTGTCTTCATTTAAGCCTTACCTTAACATGGACTTTCAGCCTTCCTGAAACACTTCTGTCTTACTTTCTCATAGCGTCTGTTTTATGTCTTATGGTTGTATTTTATGTTTTATTGCATTACTGTACATATGCTTTTTACATGGTACTGTTCTTCTTGGTTGAATGATTAAAACTTCTGTGACTTGCGTTGTTTTTACCCTGTAAAGTATTTTGCAAACTTTGTTTTGAAATGGTGCTTCTACTACTACTACTGCCAACAATAATAAAAATAATAATCATCATCATCATCATCATAGATGTTTTATCCTGACAAGCACTGCATAGCACAATAAGCATTTGCCTAATCTGAATAAGGTAACATGAAAAAATCCAGTGTGACATATCCTGAGTGAATTTATATCTGTAAAATACCTTTTAGTGTCAAAAATTCTAACACAAGTAAAAAGATAAAATATGGGAGAATTCAGAAAAAAGACAGTCTGGGCTTTGGTACATCTGTGTATGTGATTGTTAGTCTTAAGTAATTATAGTCTGAACAGCAGAAATCATTGATTTAACTGATTTGAGGGATCGTCTGGGGCTGTAAGGCATTGCAGAAAAGAATACAGACATTAATATACTGTAATACTACTACCGTGATGTTTTGTACCACTGTGCCCACTGGATGGCAGTAGCACACAGTAAGAAGATAAAGACAGAGGAGCAGCTTGCGCATGGCTTCCATGCTGATGAGGGAGTGTGTTCAGTAAGATGAGAAGAGGCTCACACTGGCAGGAAAACCAGAGGAGAGGGGTCAGAGGGAGAGAAAGCGACATGTAAACACACCTGGGCAAAGGCTATTGCACATGCAGCCACCTCCTGACAGGCTGGACATGCATGTTTTTTTATCCTTCATCTGAATAACACAAACAACTGTGTGATTACAAGCTTTACTTTCCTATTAGACTGATACTCATTCCAGTTGCAGCAAAAGATTACACTATGCTTTGTTGTTTGAAAAAAATAAAATAAAATCAAATTCAGTGTTGTTTTTTTTTGACACAAAAACCTGGCAAACTAATATTCTAGCCTTAAACCTTTATTTGGTTAAAGAGTTAGCAAACATTTATGTGTTTCCAGCAAAAACAGTCCACATTTATTCTTTGGAGTTGCTTTCTTTATGAATGTACACAAATATACATTCTCCTTCAGCCTTGATTTGGTCTCTGCTTCTTGTCTCTGTGTGTCTGTTGCTTGTGTAGATGGCATATAGTCATTTTATTAAAGCTCTGTGAAAACAGTTGTCTGCTGCTGAAACAAATTTAAATATGCTGTAAAACCAAAACCAATTTACAAAAGATGCAAACACGCTCAGATAAAATGGAAATTTCCTTAACAAATGTCTACAAGTTAGTAAGACAGGCCTTTTCACATAAAGTCATTTCATTAGTTTATGACAGTACGTTGATCAGTAGAGCTATACAGTGATATTCAGAACAAATCTAGCATTGCAGTGATCACATTGGGTTTGTGTGGCAGTGTGGGAGTTTTGACCCATTTGCAAGTGCAAATTTGCGTCTTTGTACCCAGGGTGGTTCAGCTGCAATTGGTCTGATCAACCATTCAGCTGATTACTTTGGAAACGTAACAGGTTACAGGTTACTAGTTACCCTTTTTAAAATATAATAAGTAGTGTAGCTATGTCACTTACCTTATCAAAGTGAAGTAACTTATTACATTTGATTACGTTCTGATTACTTTTTAAATTTCTAATAGATGTTTTCAACTGTAATCATTTTCAAATGCTTAAATAAAGCAGTGTTAACGGCAGATGTGGGGCGCTGCAAATGCAAAAGCATCAGAATAACATCAAACTTTACTGAACGGCCTAAACTGGAAATGACAAAGAAAGCACTGTGTGCATCAAAACTTGCAAAGCAACAAAATTAATATTATTCAACATATAGCCTAAGCTTTTTACAGAAAGTATTCAGATGTAATCCCCTATGTAATCATTAACGTTTTCACAAGTAGGCCTAACTGTAATTTAATTACAATCTTTTGCAGTAACTGTAGCTGATTCTGGTTACATTTATTTTGTAATTAAAATACATAATTTCATTACAAGTAACTAGTTACTCCTTAACACTGTTTATTGCCTATTTACTTAGTGTGACTGCTAAGAAGCATAAACTTCCTTTTACTGTCTTTCAAATCCACTATACTTTGTGCTACAGAAACCATGAAAATATCAAAAGATTCATCTCTGTTTTTGATTTTATGAAAGTTAACACTTTGTTTCATTTGTTGTTTTAACAATAGGTTCTTATGGAAGGCAGCTAGATTGGAAGCCATCATCACTAGAATAGAAATGATTTGCAAAATCATACAAAAATCTTTTGAACAATTAATCTGAGTCCCTCAGTGTAGTTTTCAGGCCCTTTCTCATTTTTTTCAACGTATGATGATTTTTGGTAAAATACAATCATTTTAAAGCTGCATATTACTGTATTTTCTATCAGGCCGCACTGACTACCAAAAACAATTCATTTTACAGCTTTAAAGTTTTCTGTAGTTTCTAGCTTTTCTTCCGACTATTTCAAATTTGATCTTTCCTGAAATGCAGGTTTAATTTCATTTCAGCCTGTCTTCCATTTCACTTTCAGGGTTTTTTTAATCAGTAGTGTTTTGCGGTTTTGATTATGATTTTTCTGGCAATGCTCTTTAGATTTCAGCAATTTCAGCAATTCATTAGCATTTTAGCTCTCAGCATTCACACAGCATTTTTTACAGGATATGCAATTTTGTATTTTTTCTTTTTTGTTTCTTTTATTGATGTTTCTTCAAATTTCTACCATCTATTTTGCTGCTATGACATTGGAAATATCCCCATTGTCTGACTAAAAAAGCTTATTTTATCTCATCTCATCTTCTTCTTCACAGTCTGCTGTGACCTCAGACCTGCCTGCACCTGCTGAGACACCCAAAGAACCACAACAATCTGAAGAGCCAAATGTGGTATCTTCTAAACCACAGATTGGTGCTGATGGGAAAACTGGTGATCAGATGGAGGTCTGCCTTGCTCAACAGACTCTGATCCAGATGCTTGAGCTGAAGCTGCATAAATTACTGGGCCAGAGAGATGACAGAATCACCATGTTCATCGATACCGCTGTAGAGTTGGCCTATGAAGTGGAGCATTTGAAAGAACTGCTTTACTATCAAAAGTTTCATGCTAACCAAGAGATGGCTGCGATCCAGGAGCAGCTTTTGGAGAAGGTAGAGATAGAGAGGGCCTCTCTACAAAAAATTCAACAGCTGGAGAAAGCTCTTGCTTTTGAATAAGAGATTAGGGGGATAGTAGAGAAGGAACTGGCCAAACAAAGACAGACAAGCTTCCAGATTCATGCAGCCTTGGTCCAGGCACAGAAAAACCAAAAGAAAAGAGGGTTGCAAAAGAAGAAGGACGCATTAGATCTCCAGGTTGAGGATATGAACATTCACAAAGCAGAGTTTGTTCTGACATCTGGAGAAAAGCCGGCTGAGACATCTGGACCAGAGCTGACTGTGGCCCTCACATCACAGCCTGCTTTGGCTCAGGTAAGTTTGACTGTTCAGTGTGAAGTGTTAGGGGGTAAACTTTCTCCTGTTTATACTGTATATTTACATATTAAATTGTTATTGTTACATATTGTATTGCCTTTTTACTCTACTGAGGGGCAAATGTTTTTTACTGCCTTTCAACTCCTTCATACTTTGTGCTACAGAAACCATGTGAACATCAAATTGTTTGTCTCTTTGAGGACATTTATTCTTGCATTATTCTCCTTTTTTTCATAGTATTTTCATAATGTGTTTCAGTAGGAAAATCTTTAAATCCTCTTCAATTTCACTTCAATTTGAACTACCACTTCCTCCACATACTTTTAGCTACAGATGTTATTTAAACTTTAAAGTAACATGACTTTAAACCATTGATGATATTTTCATTCATAGATTTGTCTTCTAAGAATTTTTTTCTTTTTTTTTCTATCTATTTCTTTTTTCGTTTTTTCCCCAGTAGGACTTCAGTCTTTAAAATTGTGTCAGAATGCACCAAGAAAGCCCTTTATCACAGCCCACTTTTAAGTTGTACAATTTTGCCCGTTTTCATCAGTAAAAATCATCAACTTTAAAAGCATTCAGCTTCTTAAGAAAATGTGTACTTCTGCATTTTATACTAATTTTACACTATCTACATTTTTAAAACTTAAATTTAAACATTTCACATTTTAAAATAAGTCTTTAACCTCAATGCTATTTCCCCAAAGATTCATAATTAGAAATGGTTCATTTCTCCCCATTACAACTTTTTAACTATTTGAAGTGTAAAAGATGTATATCATCTTTATACTGTATGCCAAACATCTCACACTTATATGTTTATTTCTACCAAATGCTACTTCCTGTCTAAATTCGTACACTTGTACATTTTTATCAAAGTTTCAGTACTACTTTCAATTCCAAAAACTTACATTTAATGGTTCCTTTCACCTGAATACTCATTATGATTTCATTGCTCTTAAAAATTTTATTCACCCATATTAGTGTTTTAACTCCCTGCAGTGGTAAAAATGTATGAGTCCTGCTCCTTTATAAGTTTGCAATTTATTGCAGCCATTTTCCACTCTCTGTTTATGTATTTAAAGTAGTTAAAGGTTTAATACAGCCAGAAGAAGACAAGTCCAGTCTCCTTGCCAAGC
Organism: Naso thynnoides; assembly: GCA_029783665.1. Lineage (NCBI taxonomy): Eukaryota > Metazoa > Chordata > Actinopteri > Acanthuriformes > Acanthuridae > Naso > Naso thynnoides. The sequence goes on from JAQLOL010014915.1 coordinate 7,419, forward strand.
AGATGGATGCAATGTCAAAGATGAAGGAGGCACTGGCCAAGGCACAGGAAGACCTGAAGGAGCACAATCAACAGTGGGAGGAGGAGAAATCCCATCTCCTGGTGGAGGATATGGAGGCAATCTGTAGGATGTCAGAGGCTCTGGCCAAGGCACATGAAACCCTGGACCACGAGAGACGTCAATGGCAAAATGAAAAGTCAGGTCTTGTAAAAACAATAGACACCATCAAAAAGATGTGTAAAGAAAAGGAGATGCAGAGAGAAAATGGTTAAAGTCCAGACAGATATGGAGGAAATTCAGAAAAAAACAGAGGAGGTCAGGAAACACTGTGAAGAAATGGCGGGATCTTTTAGAGAAATTTCCTCTCTAACAGTAACCCTCACCTATTCTCTTTCTTATTCTTTCACTGCATGTTTTGTTATTTGAATTAATAAATTAATGAATAAAAAATATGTGAAATTGTTTAAGCTTTCAATATTTAATTCATACTTTTCTGTCAGGGTCTGTGTCTCAGTGTTCAAGTCATCTTTTTTCCATCTGTTGATGAGGTTTTATGTTATATCAAGTTTATTACACTTAAAAGGTTTATCTTTCTAACCCATAATGATCACTTTTCTTTACACTAGAGTTAGATCATTTGGAATTACAAATTTTAGGTTTATGTTTACTTAAAGTGGAGATGAAACACGGAACAATATGAATGTAGTTTGTTCAATTTTTCCCCAAGGTAAGATATGGCGCAGAATTCATACTTTATATTCATCTAGCATTGCTGAAAAACCGGATGGTAATTCACTCTTTCGCCAATAGGGTGGAGCCATCTTCAGACAAGCTAAGCAGTGCCATCACGGACAGTTCTGTTTGTTGGGGACCTACTGTCAATAAGGGGGACATACGTTGCATCATCAGTTCTCAGCTGTTTCTATGGACGAATTTAAGTTTTGGATTACTCATATGGACATGCAAACACGAGAGAGGAACCATTAGTTAGGAGTAAGAAGTAAACGTGGTAAAAAGTTATTTTTTCCAAGGCAAGACTAACTTTGTCATCTAGTTTATAAGCCAGTGTTCTTTAGAAGGAGGTAGCTCTTTCTGTCCAAAATAACATTAATGTTACTAAATTAATGTGTTACTTTCGAAGGAGCAAGTTCTTGTTGGTGTCGAGAATAACACCTTGTTTCAACTTACATATGTAATTAGTGTCTGTATATCGGAAAACACCCCAAGTGTCCAAAGCAAGGAAAAGCATTTCTTTATGGAAGGATACATAACAGTAGCAGAATCAGAATATGTTAAAACTATAATCTCATAATTTACTTTCAAATGACCAACTGAACTGAAGAAAATAGCCTGCTAGCAAGCAGCTTGTTAGATAAGCTAGCACACCGTCAAACGGTCTCTCCGAATTCCACCATCAAAAGTTCAATTGTTTTGTTGTTGTTTTTTTTAATGTGCTCAAGGCAAATTTCGGACTGAAATATCAGGGAGGGAGGAGTTTTGCAGGCACGTCAGATATCATGGTGATTCTCATAGGAATGAATAAATTTCTGGTTGAATCGCCTTCTTACACATATGTAAGTGGAAACAAGGCGGGAGGGGGACGTACATTGCTCTCAGCAATTTTGACAGACGAATTTGAGTTTAGGATTACTCATATGGACATGCAAACACGAGAGAGGAACAATTACTTAGGTAGTGAGAAGTAAACGTGGCAGATAGTTATTTTTTTCCAGGGTGAGACTAACTTTGTCATCTAGTTTATAAGCCATTTTCTTTAGGAGGAGGGAGCTCTTTGTTTCCAAAATAATGTTAACGTTACTACGTTACTTTTGAGGAAGCACGATCTTGTTGGTGTAAAGAATATAAAGACTACTTTGTTCACTGACAAATGGATGGGCACATGTTTACCAACCCAAACTGATGGCTTGATTAGGCTAACGTTAGCCACATTAGCTGCTGATAATAACAGTGACATTAATGTAATGCTGGCTAACGTTAATCATTAAAAACTGATGCTGTGAACGGACAGCTTGGTGGAGACATTGTTTGATGTGTTCTACTTGTCTTCATCAGGGTGTCAGTTCACAACATTGATTTGAAAGATTAGTGTTAACTAGCATACTATAACATTACTATAATGTCAGCAACCAATGTAGCTAACATTAGCCTAACCAAGCGGTGAACAAAATAGTCTTTTTATTCCTAACGTGAAGACACCACCAAGATCTTGGAGCTTCAGAAGTAATGTTATTTTGGAAACGAAGGTCTCCCTCCTTATTAAGAGGTGATAAAGTTAGACTTGCCTTGGAAAAAATAACTTTTCACCAAGTTTATTTCTAACTACCTTCGTAACCTTGTATTTTCATGTCCGTATGAGTAATCTCAAACTCCAGTTTGTCCATCAAAACAGCTAGGAATGTTCATCTGCACCAGCAATGGTATGTATGTCCTCCCCACGAGCAGAACCACAACCAGTGCTTTAAGTAGAAAAAAATTAGTGCTGGTACCCCCCTTTATTCACCTGATGGCATGGGGGATGGGTGTGGAGTAGTATAATGCTGATTTTCACAAAACAAATTTATTAAACACAGGCCTACTTTTTCCCTCTCAGTATATGGTATTTTAC
>JAQLOL010014916.1:0-10044 GCA_029783665.1 Naso thynnoides
GGTCTCCAGTTAGGCCCCTCTCATTCTCAGGGATTATATCCCTGTAAAGAGTGTCTAAAAAAGTCAGCAGATGTTGCGTGTTGTATGGACCAAGATGGGGGATATGGGTGAGGAGGGATTTTTGACAAGTTCAACATTTTTGAATGTAATGACTCAAGCAATGAAATGAGGACTATTACTTTTATAGGGAATAACTATTCAGCATACACAAGTATAGTTCATTTTAACCGACATGACATAAGCAAATGAAAATGTTATAAAACAGCAGAAAGTTGTACGAAAGCAATTGATGCATGTCCAAAAACATTTGCAATTTGTTGGAAGGAATGAGAAATTGCTACTATGATGTGCGCAAATGACTAAATGTTGTGGAGGTTGAACTAACTGTTGTGCAAATGTAAATAGTGCTGTGAGAAATTCACCAAAGCGACTGAGAAAAACTGTAACATGCCTCTCTTTTATAGAGAACAGGCAGATGTTAAGATCCACCACTAGGTGCTGCACAAGGACAAGACTGAGGCCAACCAGAATCTGAAAGTCAGCCTGAGGCAAATTCACTTGAAGGTTCAAATTGAAGGTTCATTTTAGGCAACTTGAAAAAATATTCCCAGACAACAAGTTAAGGGAAAAAGACAGGGCAGCAAATATTTCAAGGGACTATCTTTTAACTTATTTTCATGGTTTTGAATATATATCTAATACAGCTTAATGTTTTAAGAGTGACACTCTTTTCTTCTAAACTGGAGTCTCAGTAAGTGTGGGAATGGTTCTTTCTGCTCTCTTTCCCACATCGCTCAGGTCACAGTCACAGCAAAACATGTTAACAGTACAGTTTGTAAAAAGCACTGTTCATAGGTTTCATGAGTGGATGGTAATTGGAGATTTTTTAAAACTTGAATTCAGAGCTTTTTGTGATGTTTAAGGGTTAAGCCTCCAGCCTAGAGGCCTGGTGATCAGGTATTACACGATCAATTACAAAAACAATAAGACTTGTTTGGGCAAAATGTCTCATGTAACTGATAAGTTTTTAAATCCCTACCAAGAAAATTTTCCTGGGATTTCTTTTTCTCCTAATATCCTGAAGTGTAAGTTTTTGTTAGCACTGATGCTGTATTTTAAAGTCAAAGTGATTCTTTAACTTATTCATAACAAAAGCTGATTGTCGATTCAGAAGTTTGACAAGTTTTGTATGTGACATATACAAATACAATACATTTACAACATTTCTGATACAATGTATAGCAAAGTATTTCAATATATTTCTGTTTTTTTCTCTTTCTTATCACAGTGACCTTATTTCTGACCCACCAAGAGACTACAAACCCACCTTTTTAAAAAAAAAATTCACCTTATACGTTACTTGCATATTACCTAATACCTAAGTGTTATGCATAAGAAATTACAGAGGAAATTTCACTTTGTAAAATAGGGCCACTCTCTGTTTTAGATCAATGTCAAATGAGATTACTTTTTTCCAGTCTTAAAAAACAGTTTTAAATCAGCACTTATCGGGGGAACATATACGCTGATATCGATATATCTGCAACAGGCTAATATCAGCTGAGAACAGGGTCGTGTGCAGGGCAGTCATGTTCTACCACACAAACTGCTTTGTTTGGACTATTTGATGCCTCAAAGTTGGATGGACTCTGTCGCTAAACAATTACAAGCTGTAGCATGAAAGGCTCAGTGTGAAGGATTTTGGGGAATCTAGCTATGAGGTTGCAAATTGAATCCAACTGAATTCCAGTCATTTCACCCTCCTCTTCAAAGCAGACAGAAGAACTTATGATGGCGATGAAACTCAAGATATAAGTATGAGGGCCTACGGAGCCAGTGTCATTCCATTCAAGGCTACTACAGAAACATAGTGAGGCAAACTTGATTTTCTCCAGGGTGGTCACCTGCTCCCTCTGTAGTTAGGGATTCCTCCTTTTAACCGGAAGGAGCAGTCACTCTACTGCAACCTCTCCTCTGGATGTCTCAAGTCCTTACACTATCTCGAAAGCTGATCTAGCCACTCCGAAAAGGAAATTCAACTTCATGTATCTGCGGTCTCATTCAATCCACAGATCATTTTACTGTCATTTGTGGACCAAATCCTTACACTAAGGGCAGCACGTCGCTTACAGTCTAAAGGAAACGATCCACCTTTGGCCTCAGAATTTGAGGTGTTGAGCCTCATTCCAGTTCCTTCCCACTTGGCTGCAAATTGCCACAAAGAGCGCTAAAGGCAATGGACTGAAAAGGTCAACAGAACCACATCATCTTCAAAAAACAGAGATACCAGTGGATCCAAAACTGAACACCCTCTGTCCTAAATCCTGTCCATGAATATCGTAAACGTGATACAACTGATTACCTTGGTGGAGTCCAACACCCAGTCACCTTAAAAGCTGATAGAGCTAATATACACTAACACAAACTCTCAAAAAAGACCAATTAACTTTTGGACACTCTCACAGCTAAGGGGTCCTCCTTGATAAATATCAAGCCCTGTAATGCCAAGAGCTGTGAGTAATAGGAACTGCCTCTCTCATCTTATCCTGGGTCCACAAACCTGATCACTTAACTCATCTAAACAGAATATATCCCCAATAAGACTCAATAAAATCACAAAACAGATTGAAAAAAGTTAAAATCACCTGTGGGGCAACACAAAAAGCCACAGAGTAAAAAGCAATGCTATCTGGCAATAAACCAGTGGCCATCCATAGGGGATTATTTGAGCATGGTGACTGATCAACAATTCAGAAGAACCATAACAAAGTTAAAGGTGCTGTAAGTGGTATTTAATTTTTTTCCCCTTAAGAATTTTTAATAAGTGTTAAATAGCTCTACACTCAGACAGGCATCACTTATATTGAGTGTTTTGTCAGTAACATGGGTCCTCCACTCTGCCATACACAGACAAGACATTTTCTGGTATCCCACTCCCACCCTCATCCAATCAGGAGAGAGGATTCCAGATATGTATTTTCAGTTTACTGCAGAGTGGAGAGACTTCGAGACCCACATTACTGACCAAACTCTATTATCAGTGTTGGCTGTCAGAATGTGGAGCTATTCAACAATCATTTTAACAAAGTGTGACTTATTTACAGTACCTTTAAGACTGAGCAAGCACAGCCTCGCTGATACGGGGTGACACAGGAAAACCTGACTCCCAGCAGAGCAAAGACCGTGCAGTCATTGCAGTCTCAGTGAACTTGAAACATAGTTCTTCTTTCTCACCAAGTTTGAAAAGGGGAAGACTCAAATAGCTGTGAGGTAACAGCAGTCTTGCTGCCTGCCATAAACTGAAGAATAGTGAAGACAGGTTATTTGTTTGGTCCAAGTAGTAGTATTTGTAGCAGTTTTAGTAGTAGCATGTTCCTTTGTTTTAGTATGCTTACTCACTGTGATAGTACAGTTTAGTATTAAGTGTTTTACTTTTTTTTTCAATATCCAAATTTTCACTTTGGTAAATTGTTACATCCTGCTAATAAACCATCTGAATTTGATGTTATGTTATATTTATGTATCACGTGATATTTCGGATTAGCCCTTTCTCATTTCCACAGCTGTAGAGGTGTTTTGTTTGTTTGTCTTAATGTTCTTGACAATAACTCATTTCTCAGTTGCACCTTTTTTTTCCATTTGGCATAGAGGTTTGTGTATCTCTATGTGTAGCCCTGTCATAAACTGACGACCTGTCCAGGTTGTACCCCACCCTTGCCTAATGTCAGCTGGGACTGGCTACCTGCTGAGGACAAGCAGTTATGCATTATTAATGAATGATTGGGTCCACATAGTCAAAATATGACTACTTGTTGGTTTTCTTTGTTCTCCCCTGGCCCAGTCATCACTGCTGCAACATTTTTTGTCTGCACTCCTCAATATACTGTCCCACCCGCTCCTCCCCCTCCATCCCCCTGCCTACAACACTCAGGTCACAGTGACCCCCCACTGCTCTTCCCATCAGCAGAACCCCCCACCCACAAGCTCCAGCAGAGAGCCACTGTGGTCCAATCCATTCCATACAACACTCAAGATAAGGAATTAGCTCAAGAGGCTCATCATCCAGGCAGCATCAGCTCCAGGCTCCTGAATTCCAGTTGAGACCAGCTTTGTGGAGTAGTTGAGTTTATCTTCACCCTGAGCCCAAATCTGAGGAAAGTGCTACAGCTGTGTAAAACATCTTGTGTGGTACCTTTTCCCAAGACATTGCACCCAAAGGACCTCAACAGCTACAGGCTGGTTGCACAGACACCCCACCTGATGAAGACCTTAGAGAGGCCAGTCTATGCCCCTGGTGAGCCCATCAATTGACTCACTACAGTTCGCCTACCATACTGCCACTGAAGTGGATAATGTCGTCATCTTCCTCCTACACAGAGCTCTCTCTGCTCTCTCTCTAGTCTGTGAAAAACGTGTTTTGATTTCTCCTGTGCTGTCAATACAATACAGCCCTTGCTCCTTAGAAAGAAGCTTGAACACACAGAAGTGGACCATCACCTCACATCCTGGAACCTTGCCCACCTCTGCCTCTACTCTTATAGAAATGACCACAGTATGTGAGAGACTATGTGTCCAGCATGAGGCATTTTTGAACCGCAGGAGGAACCATTTCATAGTTTTAGGAACCTCCCATTTTATTGCATCTGCACCACAGGAACTGTGAACTATTATAGTTCTTAGAACTATGTTTTGAGGAATTTTTTTAACTCCAACTCCAGAGTAGGTACTTTCGCTGCACACAAGGAACTATAGTGAAGTAAGTAAACGTTGATTAGTTGAGCTCAGGAGCCAGCATCAGCAAATGCCGTTTTAAAAACCAGACAGCTGTATTATCAAGACGACACAAACTACAAACCAGAGCTTGCAATGAGATTGCGGGGGGTTTTTTGTAGTTGTATCTTCATCGAAATTTAATGATGTTCAGTATGAAATTCATGCTACATTATCACCACATACACGGTAATACAGTAACGTTAGTGTTCATTTGTTGTTGTTTTAAAGTTACGTTGTATGTCACATAGAAGTGTTGTTTCTGTACCAACTGCCGGCCAGTTTATGTAGCTTAAGTAGGGGGTTCCTATTTGCGATGAGAATGCCAACAGATAAAAAACCTTTAAAGGTGTTGAGTTCCCCAGGAACTCCTCAGTGGACAGTTCCTCTCAAAAAGTTCCTATAACTGTTTGGTTCGAAAACACCCGTGGTCATATGTAGTACAGGGGCCCCACCGGGTGCAGGCCCAGCTCCATGCCTCTTCACCCTCTACACTGCACAACACATCTTACCTGTCACCTGCAGAAGTTCTCAGACAACCCTGCAATTGTTGGCCTCATCACAGATGGGAATGACAGGGAGTGCAGAGAACTGACTCAGGACTTTGTGGTACAGGCGCAGAGACTCCCCCATTGACAGCAGGGAACATCAAGGGAATGGGCATCGACATGATAACATTTTTTTGAGTACCTTGGTGTTCACCTGAACAATAAACTGGACTGAACAACCAACACTATTGTACTTTATAAGAAAAGCCAAAGTAGACTCTGCTGAGGAGACTTAGGCCTTTTAGAATGCAGAGAACACTCCTTAAGATCTACTTAACACTGGTCTAGTGGTCGCATCAGCCATCTTCTGTGGAGTGGTCTGCTGAGTCAGCAGTATCTTGGCTGTGCTGGATAAATTGATCAGAAGTGCAGGTTTCTTCTGTGATGCTCCCTCTACCTAGCGGTGATGGTTGGAGAGGTGTCCTCTTTGATAGAGAGGAAGATTCCCACCTCGAGAAGGCCGTGACATTCTTTTTCCTGCAGCTGTCAGCCTGTAAAATCAACACCACTTCCAGGAGACCTCAAACACACCTGAATGTACTAATGAACAATGCTATGCAACGCAGTGTTGTTACAGCCCAGCCCATAGAGAGAAAAAGGGAAGCAACACACAAACAACCCGATGGAAAAGGAGTATTTAAACCTTACCCCGGCCCAATCTGGAAAAATGCATACAAAAATCTAAGCCTCACGAGGTCACACACACACAAGCTCACAGAGTATTTAATCGAATGGGAGGACTAGTGCCATGCACAATACTAAGGTGCCCTGCCAGCGTCTGCAAGGCATGCAGAGCTTTTATATGTTCCTCTCCATGCTGTCACACTCTGATTGGTGGAACCCCACACCAACCAGACGCCGGGGATCTGCTTAGTGGAGGAGCCCAAATACACCCACATTCCTCTCCTCCAACACAGGTGATAGACACAGACAAACAGCAAACAAAGGGGGGGGGGGGGGTGCGCAGGCCAAGGCCGTACCAATTGTATTTCGTATTTTTTACTTCAACTGCGAAATATCAACATTTCCCAGTTGCTATGAGGTAAACTCTGCAAGCATACTATTTTTACCATAACTGATTGTTACCTATATTCTTCATTTTGCTTGTTTACTTATTAAGTTTTAATCGTTTTGACTTCATTGATGCTTCTTTCTTTTTTGCATTCATTTTGCTGCTATAACACTGTATAATTCTCCATCATGGGAATAATACAGGATTTCCTTGTCTTATATGTCATAGGAAACTGAATATCATGACTTTTGGATTACAGTCAGATCTAACAAGCTGGTGATGTACAAGGTTGAGCTCAGACAAATAGTGATGGGCATTTTCCACTATTTTTTTAAATGAAGACAAAATAATAAATGGATTAAAGGAGTCATATGCTTACACATGCTTAAATGATGGACTATAGTGTTTGTGTACATTTTTTTTATGTGCTAATATAAATGATAATCAGAAAAACAATTACAGCATCATCAGTAAGACAAGTCAGGGCCATGCATTAAAAGCTGGTAGAGTTTTGAATGTGGTCAGAAAATGGATTTAACACTGGTGTCACTGAATAATTAAAGTCAGCTGATCCACAGTTTTTTTTAACGAAGAAATCAGCTGTGTAATATGCAGGGAGCAAAGTGTGAAAGGGAAAAAAAACATCATTCATTTAAATATGTGTGCATTGTTGCACCTTTATTTGCACTTTCATTCAAGACTTTACACAAAACAACAGATTTGAAAATCAGGGCTTCATGTTTTAAAGTGAAACAGGTGATAGAAACAGTGTGCTCAGTGTGCAACAATTGGTACTTCAAGCAGAAAATAAAACCCCACTGGAGCAAAACAGAACAGTCAACATACATTTGTTTCACCATCTCATTGCTACTTGTGACGTTTCTTGACATTAAACAGAAAAATGGCAGAATTTCTGTCTAAAAATTTTCTCTCTATATATTGTTATTTGCCAAGTCCTTTTTGGTGTGATATATCCATCAAAACGTAAGGAAAACTATGCATAGTCACTACAGGCTGTTTTTTTCTGTACTAATTCTGAACTGAAATTTACGTTCATTTTTATGTTTGTTGCACAATAATATAAAGGACACAGAGGTAAGTTACAGTTATCACACCAGTGATTCATGATATCAGAAATAAGATGGTTTAAGACTGCTTGTCCTTAAGATTTAGTCTATCAACACAAAATTTCAGCTACTATAATATAAAATGGCTAATGTGAATTTATTGTATACCTAACAGGTCAAGTCAAATGTTTCCTGATATTACGGATCCTTGTTTGAAGTGTGGAGAGGAAAACTAATCCTTAACTCACTGTTTATGGGATTGTGCAAAGATATCACAATTTTGTAAGGGTGTGGTTGTCTGTAAGAGCCTTATGATTAGAAAGAAAATTCCTTTGGAAGCCAAACTTTGTGCCTTGGGAATATAGCCTGATGATTTGGTTGTAAGTACGCAGTGGTCACTGTTTTCAATTTTGGACTTTGACAAGCTAAAAGGATTTTGCACCATGCAATAACTGCAACATGGAAGCACGTACCTCCTATTGGACTGTGGAAAAAGGAACTTGCAGCCTGACTCGGTTTGGAGGGATTCATGTATATAGTTAAATGAAAAGGCAAGAACGTTGGTGGTTTTGTAGAGTCCCTACACAGAGTTTTTAGAAATTCAAAATTTTGAATGATTTAATTCAAAGTTGAATGCTCAATGAACATTTTGCACTGCTGTTTTTTGGGTGTTATTTATTTATTTGTGTAAATTATGAATAATCTTATTTTCTTATTAATTCTTTGACGTGATGGGGTTTCATACATAATTCCTGTCATGTTATCATGTCTATGTTTAATTTGTTATCCTCAATAAAAACAGATGAAGAAAATATCTTAAAAGGTTAGAATTAAAGTTTCCCCTTATTCTTTACACTGCAGATTCATTGGGAATATTTCAATTAAAAAAAAGATGTTTGATTACAAATCGGAGCAAATGTTACAACACAAGGATACATGTTAATTGACTCATCAGAGATAAACAAAGCTCTGAATTGATTTTTCTGACTCAAAACTAAAGGGATCATTTGTGATGTTCAGATAGATCTGATCATTTTAAAAGGCAAAGGAGCACTACACACCACACCAGAGTCAACACCAAATGAAAGGCAATCAGAGAAACTGATTATATTAATTCAATTTGATGCAAAGTCTTTAGTTTGCTGATTTCTGTTTCTACGTCAGAGGCTTTCTGCAGTTGTTAATGAGCTGATGCCACATGTTGAAATTTAACACTTTTTTTCAACACATAGAAATCCATTTCTCATTGTTTTTCCTTAAACAGCACAGCACTAACAAAGCCTGGATCAAACAAAAGGAAACACATAGTCTGGTATGTCTCACGGAACTCTATGGCAACGAGGAGTCAGGCCTCAGGCCTTGGAAACACACACAATATTCCTATACAGGATTGAGTCCTTGGTGGCTTCAGCCTTTTTGATAGGATTTATTGAAGAAGAAAAATATTAAAGATCCTCCTAAAACTGGCAGACTCAAATTATTTGAGTAAAAAGTGTTTCTGTAAAATATACCCTTGATAAATAAAGATTGAATTACCGTTTTTACTGATACAAAAGAATTTGTCTGTTAGGATTCTCCATCATCTAACAGGGCATATTGTGAGAGCTTTATGTCAGCTAAAACTGTCACCCACATCTCCACCATTTAGTGATTTAAAATGCCTTCCCAGGAATTTTTTCACACTTGTAAGTCATGTGACTGATGACTAATTTGACAAGCAAGCACATTCAGTCACCCTAATGTAACATCATAGTGCAGACAACCTACACATTTGAATAAGGTGAAACAATTTATTTTGTGTTTTATGACAGTGTGCTAATTGATTATGGTAAATGAATAATGGCATTAATTTTAATAATCATGATACAGACTTGTTGCTTGTGTAATATTCACTTCACAGACAGAACAGAGTGAAATCAAAAGTCACAACAACACAAGGGGCTCTGTTTTCTTGCTGGTGTGAAGCTGATCTAAGCTCAGATCCAAGCATAGGTCTATTTGTAATTCTGTGGCTTTTTTCCCTGCCTGCACCAAGTTGCTATTTTTCTGAACCAGGCTGCACTAAGCTAGGTGGAGTGGTGCAACAGAGGGTGGGTCGGGAAAGGTGCGCTGTTGCGGTGCAATTTTGGTGTCATGTTTCACGTTTCATTAGGCTACATAAATTACGGGTGTGCTAAAAAATCAATACAGTAATATATCACGATAGTTATTTTCACGATATCTGTATCGTATCGTGACCAGTGTATCGTGATACATATCACACTGTGAAGTCCCTGCCGAAGCCCAACCTTTAAGTTCAATGACACAAAAGAACACTTATGCACTTTACTTTCATACTTTCAATTTCCATTTGTCAACTATTTAAATGTGTCCAGTTCAAGTGCAAGAGTGCACTCAAATTTCATTTTATGCCTTGATGTTATGGTAGCTACATTAGTGTGTATGGTAATTTTCCAATACCATTTAAATAAACTAAAAAAGGAAACCTCGAATCAAATAATTTTTACTCATTTGTCAGTTAAAATATATAAAAAGATGTGATTTCTGAAGACTACCAAGATCGTACACAGTAACTTGCATGTGGTTTTACATTTTCAGTGAACTATTTTGAATATTGCAATATATCACAATATGCATAGTATCGCAA
>JAQLOL010014917.1:0-10039 GCA_029783665.1 Naso thynnoides
ACTAGAAATATTGAAACTACGGTAAATGTTGCTGATATGATGTAAGTATGGCTGAAAACAGGTTATTTCTTGGTCTACTTTTAGCAGAGAACCAGAGAACCACAACCCTCTTGTTGAAAAAATCGGCGAGCCTCCTGAGCGAAGTGTTGTGTCACTGCTGACGTGTGTCTCCCGCGCGCTGTGTGGCTGCTCTGATTTGTTTTAATGGTGCCGAAAAATAAGGAGACGTGCTGCTGACACGGACACGATGAAGACACAAGCTGTGTGTCACAGGCATTGCCCCTAAATTCCACCTAAAGCATGTGCGGTGCATCTCTGCTCTGGAGTGGAAGTGGAGCTGATGTGTTTTAATTCTAGTCGATCTGTGTGCTTCCACTGACTGCGGCTGTGTTGCGTTTCTTCTCCGTCACAGCTCTGGAGTAGATACGCAAGGCTTATATTTTTGCTGGATGACGGAGCACAACGCGGCAATTCAGCACAGAACACGTCAAGCGGAGCAGGAAGTCAGACACAGATAGAACAAAAAAACATCCAATTAATTTCAGAATAAAACACTCCGTGTTGATACCAGATCAGATTTCACCTAAATTCACTAAAAAACATCATTTTGTGCAGAGCCAGGCCTGAAGTCAACAGATCAGAGGTTTTCAAAGGTTGTGGTTTTACATGATTCTGTAACAACCGCAAAATCCGAAGTTTCGCAACACCAGCTGTCCCGCTGTGCTGCGCTCTGAACGCAGCCTGAACGCAGCCGGTAGGTGTTGACGGACGGCAAAGCACGGAGAAAACATGCAACAGAGCCGTTCAGTAATGCACACGCATTCCGTGGAATCATGGGGTCAGTGGTTAGCACTGTTACCTCACAGCAAGAAGGTCCTGGGTTCGAATCTGGGCTGTTTCGTCTCACATCAAGAGGGACCAGTAGGTGTGAATGGTTGTCTCTACGTCAGCCTCATGATGAACTGGTGACTTGTTCAGGCTGTAGCCCATCATCGCCCACTGACAGCTGGGACTGGCTCCAGCCCCCCACAATCCCCCACCCCAACTCCCCAACCCTGCAAAGGATAAGCAGTCACAGATTAAAGAGTGCATGAATGGCTTCAGCATCTGTTTACTTTCTTATGTCACTGGCACATAATTGAACCCCCTGATGAAGAAAATAAATCGCACTAAAATCAAACTTTTATGGCTTCTCGGCCAAAGCATCAGGCATCTCGCAGCCCTCCAGGTATCCTTCATAATATTAACCTCATTGCTTCAATATGTTGCTGAAATTTTAGAAAAAAGTCACTTTTTATCTAAAAAAATAATATATTAAAATTGAAGATGCAGTTGTCAGCATGCATAGGCAGGGGGTGTTATTGTTGATGCATATGTCCTTCATGATAAATAGACCAAGTTATTAAGATTTTATCATTTATGATTAGGATATTGTTATTTTAAAGGTCAGCTTAGTGGTCGTCAAACATTGCAACCACATCTCACAGTCTTACTGTCCAATCTCATGGGAGGCAAAAAGTTGCACGCCTTCCAGCAAAGGGTCTTATTATTTTGGCAGTTTTGCATTTTCAGATCAGAGTGATTAATCCTCCTTCGTCTTTTCTCTTGGAAGTAGGTCATAATACTCAAAGCATTATTTTTTTTTCTGATACAAGGATTATCACAGTCGCTGCACTTCTGTAGATAAATTACATAGTTGGCTCAACGATTAACTTAATGTCAGGGTCATTTGGAAGCGAGCGACAAATATCCATTTCCCTAAAGAACAGGCTTCAGACTTCTTTCTGATAATTACAGAGCATAGTCATGCTACTGTAATTTGCATGACTAATTACAGCTATCCATATAGGTTAGTACTGATAGATGAATCTTTATTGAATGTGAAGCCCAGTGACAGTAAATTGATGGTAATGGACAAGGCATAGGTTGTTCAGGATTCAGGCTTTTGTCAATCATTGTGCCATCCATTGTAATGAAGGCAATGAGATGTAAAATGAAGTCTAAGGGGAGTTCACGTTTAAGTACTTCATCATTAGGTGTTCATTACCTGAGAGTCTGCCTTTTTTTGAACACAAACACTCACACACCCATGCGCACACCTGCTCTACTTACATAAAACCGTTCCCTGTTTTGTGTGAAATATGACTTTGAAATTCATAAACACACACAGACACATTGTGAGTTGAAAGAAGAACACTTTTAGGAACTTAAGCCATATTTCGTTAAAGACCCCGTCAAATGGAAGTCAGGTGTGCTTTGGTTCCACATATTGACGTATTTGCGGCAAGAACAGGCCTCTAGGCAGTTTTCCAACATTTCTGGGACATCCACGACTGATACAGTGCAAAAATAATGTTTATCAGTCGTAGTTAATGATAGCAAAACCCTTCTCCTCCTGACAGTACTAGCTAATGCTAATGTCTGTGTGTTTTAAGTAAGTTGTGTCTCACAGTTCTGTGTATTAACAGGTTCCGGAGATTTTTTTAACACAGACACGTCATTAAATTTTCCAAGAGGGACTTCTCACAACTGATAGTGCAGATGTGATGATTATATCGGCCATAGTGGCATCAACTTACACAGAAGGGCCAATTGTATGTCGAACATTAATGCACAGTTCAAAAGACTGTCGGGACAGGGGCCAATCAGATTTCAGCTGGGGCTAGTGCCCCTTGCTCCACCCTTTGATTCTGCCCTGCCCTCAATGCACAATGCACAACATTTCATGCAAAAGTTAAAAATGCTTTTAAAATGATACATAGCACTCTCCAACAAAATCATATCTCACATTTTTGCTTGTGCGCAGGAGAATTTAAGAGAGGGCAAATGAGTAGTGCCAAAGTCCATCTGGGCAAGTCCTGCCACTCAGCAGACATCTCTGCAACGTCCTCGGGCAGCCATTATGGAAAACCTATCTCACTGAATAATGTTGGTAAAAAATGCTGATAACCTGAACTTTCCTCCAAAGAAAAGCTTAAAACATTTTTTCTCTATGAAGTATACTTGTTCTATGCACCCACAGGGTTTCCCAACACCAACATCTTTACGACTCAGCCTAGAGTGCCGACACATTTGGCTAGATATATTTCCTGGTTTGACTGTACTGAAGGAGTGGCATTTTGTGTCACAGTTCTTTTTTAACACACAGTTTTTGGGGGGTTTTTTGGCCCTTCAGTGATAGATGACAGCTGATGGATTGGGCAGAAAATGGAGGAGCAAGAGAGTAAATGACATGCAACAAAGGGTCACAGGGTGGCATCGAACCTGGGGCCACTGCAGCTCTGTACATGGGGCGCCCACTCTTACTGAGCTGTTTGTATTTCGTCCGCGTCTCGGTAGAGCAAGTGAGGTTATTAAAAGGCAAGTTTCTACCCAAAATTTGTTTAAATTTTTATTTAAGAAATGGCAAATTTTTCCTCTTTAAAAAAAAAAAAAAATCATCACTATGCACACTCACATCAACACAGTAATGAGTGCAGAAGCATGCATGTGAAGTAAAGCCCCAACACAAATCACATGTACAAAGAATTCATATCAGTGATCTGACCTTACTGACCTGTTCAGAGCATGAACAATGCGTACAATTTTCTGTTCAGACAATTTAGTTCAAAAACTCGCTTTCAAGTCATCACTGAGATGTAATACAGACGAGCCATTATGTGCATGATTGTTCCCTGCAGGGTGGTGCATGCACACTGACTGCACAGGATTATTGTGTGGCAGTTGCCGTGTTCATGCCTGTTTGATCACACTTAATCGCCCATATCGCCGTCTGAATAGCTGATAAGCTGTCTGCATTGGCAAATACATTACTTAAGCCTCATTACAAGACTAATCCAACTTTCTTATGTTTATGTCTTCTGTTTCGTGAAGTCAAATCATATTATGCAGCACAATGGATGTTTCTGTTTGTCATGACGAATACTGCCGTCATAAACCTGATGGCACGCGCTGTAACTGACAGTAAAATGACAGACAGTAATACATCTGCAGTCGATTTCCCATTTCAAACCAGAGTATTGATCCTAAACACCGTTATGAGACCATGATCATAATAACATATATGAGTTTTGATGAAGAATGAGGGGAGAAAAACATTCTAAAACTCTTGAGAGTCTTCACTGCATTATGCTAATCATAGCAATAACCATTTTGCCAACACTCATATTTCATCAGTTTGCACAGAAGATAAACACAGTTCAGATTCATACTTTCAGCACAGAGTGCAAACACAAAGGGTGACAATGTGATACGCTCAGTGAAACTGAATTTTGCCTGAAGGAGACAAAAAGCCGAATTGTTCCCTCCAAAGGCGTAAAACAGGGTCTTTTTAGTCGATATGTAATGACTTTAAAGTGAATAAATGTGTGACAGCTAACAAAAGACTCAAAAATTCCTGACAGAAATGAGACCAACATTTCAGTCATAGAAACCTGACTTAAGTTTGTTAAGGAAACAAAAGTCATTGACTAGATTTTGATTAAAATAAATGTTATCAAGAAAACTAAGACTAAAAGTTTAAATTATGTGCCAGTATGGACTCTTGAGTCGTGGAAAAATATGTGCTACCTATGCGACACGTGAGTTATGTCTGAAACTCATGTTACTATATCACATCAGCTCTCCCTGTGAAATTACACACCCCAACATAATGGCAGAAGCTAAATAAAGCCCACTACATGGAAAATAGCTGTAATTTTGCACTCTGCGTCAGTTGCTGCTTCTTTTAACCTGCCAGAGATGAGCCTTCCCTCCCTCCCGCAGGTTTAACTAATGTGCAGGAGACAAACTGCAGTGACGAGAATGAGAGTTTCTGACTATCGCACGCTCAACCACACATGATGCTGTTCATTCAAATACACGTTCAAGTTAGAGGTTTCACTACGGAGAATCAAACTTAGGATCTCTCTGGTGGATGGGACTGTGTACCAGCTGTGCACCTTGTATTTTGTATATTTTACAGTAGAGATGTCACCAGTCAGCTATCATCATGGCTGCAATAAACCTGACCAAATGTTGCTCTTACTTTACTTAACAACTGTACCGCTATGTAACAAGATCATTTACTCAAGTACTGATTTATACACATATTCAAGGTCACTAGTAACTTTCAAGTTGTTGGGGTTTTTTTGCCCATACTGACCAGTAAGCAGACAATTTACCAAATTTTATCATTTATAATCTTCCGATAACCCGAGGTATTCTTTTAAAATAGTCGTCTTTTTCAGAAAATTCTCCATCTTCTCAAAATATTTACAAAAATGTGAAGAGACCCTGTAGGATTAACCAAAAAGGTCAATGTAGAGAAGCTGAAAACGGCTGGTTTTTGTTCAGCAAATGAAAACTTGACTTTTTAGAGATACATGATTCTCACTGCGACGAAACTTGAACAATGTGTTTATTTCAAGAGCCAAATTAAAATGAGGTCAGGGCTACTTTAAAAAAAAAACCATGGACACACAATTAAACCAGTTAACAGATTTTGCACAATAGGAAAACAATTTGATTACACAGGAAAACTGCTTCTGGATTTTTTCAGTGTTTAAATTTTAAGCATAAAAGCTAAAACATGAGGCAACTAGCCTAAATGTGTGCTACAGTGTAGCTTAGGTCTCTATTTTAGTTAATGTAGGTGTGATGCAAACACAGTTATGTGCACCTGGAGGGCATGTAGGTTTGGCCAACTCTTTTGGTATTTTGGTAAACACAAACACAAGCACATGTGGCACAGCATAGCTAGCTAGACAGACAGATAGATAGATTTGTGACTTTACTGATGGGGGGAGAGAGAGGGCCAGCAAAGGGTCAGAAAGTGGAATCGAACCTGTGGCCACTGCAGTGAGGATACAGCCTCAGTACATGGGTCACAGCTCTGCAACTGAGCTATCAGGATGCCCCCAAACAAATAATTAAAGGTGTGTCACAGCTGATTGTGCACCATTACAAAAATAGATCCCTAAGAGCCGAGCCACACATCCTATGTGTACCTCAGCAGGGCGTGTACGTCGTAGAACTGCTGCGTCTCGCTCATGTATGTTGTCCATACAGGCAGTCAAGAGTAAATACACCACTATGTACACTTGAACACATCTCATGTAAGTGTCATTCACTAGACACACATTTCAAGGCTATCTGACAACAACAAAAAAAACCTCTGTATTACATAGACTTTTATTGTGCTATATTTCCTATCTGCTTTCTATAGAAACTGTACATTAATATAATGGTATGAATCTAATTGAATTAAATAGAACTTTATTTTCTATTGTGGTGGAAAACTGTCTTCAGCTCACCAAAAACAGAGACATAACAACATGAGATCAGACAGGAAGTTTAAAGGGCAAACAGAAAATAGTCACATTGTACATAAAATACATAAATACATAAAGATATAAGAGTCGATATCAGTGCCTGTGTCAATGTGAATGAATCTCTGTAATAAAAGCGTGGTGTGTAATTTTCTTCTGCTAGTCAAATTTTCAGTTCACGAATCTGAATTATCATTTAATACTTTTCAGACTTACATTTTGTGACTGTGCCTCCACAGTGAACGGAAAGAATCTAATTTCTTTTCTCATCCTGTTGCTCAGCAGATGAATCTCTGATAGACTTTAAAGGGAGAAATGACTTAGATCACAGAATGTGATATCGTTTAGCATTCCAATCAACCCCATGTCAGCTCGATGACGGATGACGGAGACTCTGAAGGATGGAAATAAAAAGGAGTTTACTGTGTCTGAACAGGGATCTGACCATAAACTGGGATGAGAAAGACAGAGAGAAAAACACACAAATCTCAGAAATGTACTGGAATTACTGTCTGTACCAAAAGAAGCAGATGCATTTGAAAGCTGTACACAAATGTCTCCAGGAACTGCAATCTCCTGATTGGTGGTGTTTCCAGCTGCAAATGAAAAGGAGCTTTATTATCCTTCACAGTCTCAAAAAAAAAAAGTATTGCAATATATTTGCTCCCCTCGACCACAAAGCTAATAAAAAAAAAAGCAGTGTGCCTTCGTTCTCTGTTTTATTGAGGAGTAAAAGCTGAGAGAGAAGCAGCCATTAAGAGTGGCTGTTAAAGAAAAAAGGGGCATGACCAAAAGAATCTTTGAAGTAAATTTAATCCAAAACAAAAGTGCCATGCAGCAAAAATACAAGTTTATCTAAAGTTCACATGGTGCAAACTTTGCAAAAGGCTCTTGCTAGTTTCCCTCCAGTCTGAGCCACATGATCAACTAAACATCTTAATTTTTGAAAACATATCCTGTAATTAAACCATACAAACATTCTCGTCGTGTGCATTCGCTTTATATGCGGGCATGGATGGTCTCCAAACTGCAGCAGCAACTTGCCTTAATTTACATCTGCATATAAAACTTGGCTGCTTCCCCAGCTAACCCCAACAGCCTTACAAGAATTGGAAAGTGGGCATTTTATTAACCTGGCTCCTGATGCAAGGACAAATACAGACACCTTTAAAATGAGTGGTAAATCATTTGCTTACCTTCACTTTGCTTGTTAAAGGTTGAGTGTGTAGGATTTAGGATATGGCAGGACTAGAATATAATATCCATAAGTATGTTCATTTCTGTAAAGTCACTGAAAATGAGGATTTTCAAGTGACAGGCAGTAAAAGCATTTTATATTTACAAAGACGGGTCCTCTTCCACAGTAACTCAGAATGGACAAACCGAATACTGTCTCTTAACGGGGCCTTTCACGTTTTCGGTGAGTTTTACACCCACTGTACTATCTCCTAAACTCTTAAGGCCATTACACACCAGAATAAATGACACGAAAGATGTGAAAACACTCGTAGACGATTATTTTGCATTAAAACTATTCAGACCGGCAGAAATTTGCAACAAAAACACAGAGGTGGGAATCTACGAGAGACTTTTGAAGCTCAATCCAGTCCTGGCGGTAGCCTGGCACGAAGTATTGATAGCGTTAGCTTATAGACAGACGAGTGGCGGCTAACGTAACTTTAAAACGTCACACAAAACAAGGTGCTGGCCATCTAAACTTCCCCGCCACAGTGGGAGAGAGATGTGATGTTCGTTCCATGCAACAGTTGTGATGGGTTTATGCCTTTAACGCAGTGCAAAAGCTCAGAAAAATGGACCTCCGCAGTTATATGCACCTGGAGCGCACGTAGATGTCGCCAACTCCTTTGGCATTTTGGTGAACAGAAACATAAGCACATGTGGCGCAACATGACTCAACAGCAAAGATAGATAGATAGATAGATAGATAGATAGATAGATAGATAGATAGATAGATAGATAGATAGATCACAGTATTAGTTAAAAGAAATGTTCCGACAAGATGTATTACAACCTTGGCGACCCAGCAAATAGTGCCTGAAATTTCTCTCAAAACATGGTGCTGGCCACGTAAACTTTCGCTCCACAGTGGGAGAAAGACGTGACATTCGTTCTGCACAACCGTCGTGATTGGTTGATGCCATAGTCGCAGTGTGAAAGCTCAGAACATGGACTTCTGTTTAGCATGAGGAGTAGCAGCAATGGAAAAAGCAGTTGTAAAAACAAGGAGCAGAATGTCTCCAAGGTAAGTGATGAAGCTGAAAAGAAAGCTGAACAGGAGAGAAACAGATTGGTAACTTTTTCAAATCAATATTAGTCTCTTGTGCATCAGTTGGCAAATATTGTGCAGGTGTGACACCGTTACCTCACTGAGGCGCTGCGGTTTGCAAGGCAGTGGTGTTCAAACAGTAATTGTTGCTGCTGTTGTGCTTCGACTGTCAATCCTGTCTTTCCACATTGAGTTCGCCTCTGATATTACCCATTAATGATAATGACCTCATGATTTTGACCTTGCTCAGAGAGAGAAAGAGAGAGTGAATGACAGAAAGAGCACACCAGAAAACGACTGCCCTTCAACTGATGAAATTTGTGGTGAAAGAAGTGAAATCGCAGGGATGGTGTCCACATTTTTATCAATAGATGCTTTATTTATTCATTTGCTGTCTACTTTGATGGGAACCATGTGTGTCATGCGAAAAACAGGCAAGACACGAATCTTCAGAGGACTGCTGCTCTTTCTGTTATAGTGGGTGTTGAAAAGAAAAGCAAGAAATTCTGCGATGAAGCAGCCGGTGTGTCACAGTCGTGAGGCTCTTTCTGTGCTTTCATGTCACAGTGTCTCAAAGAAGCTGTAAGGAACATTTATGCAGTTTAAAAAGCTTGATAAAGTCAGCCATGTGACCTTTTCCATGCCTGAATAGGGATTAATTAGAACATTTTATCTCATTGGTTAAACTGTACAGAAACTGAAATGTCAAAAAGACCATTTGTGATCAAAGCTTTAGTGGAGATGTTTAACCTCGGGATGGAGCTCGGCTGTTTTCACCTCATTCCAATTTAACCCTCCTGTTCTGTTCAACTCAGCTTAAAGTGAATTTGTCACATGATTTAATATACGGCGTAAAGTCTAGTTCTCAGTGTGTTCAACAAATATTACAATTGACTTACCAAGGTTACATGTCTCTGTGACGAAGGGAAGGTTTTTTTAAAATTTTCCTCCTCATTCACTTGAATTGGAAAGCTGCAAGCTAAAATATACTGCGCTTTCAAACACACCATTTTTATACATTAAATAACCTGCGTGTCAAATGGTCTGTTCCTGTTTATTTCAGTGCTTAGTTTTTCTGTAATTATCATTAACCCTCCTGCTTACTTAATTATCCTACTGTTCCCGGATAAAAATGACCGATCCTTTTTAGATAATAATGGATCCATAAAAACATATTACCTAATGTTGTGTTATATGTTTTTATTAACTCAATTTTTTATGAACATTACAGGTCCTGTGCTTCCATTTGGTATTTATGGGCTGTCGGCCTCACTGACCTCAGCTCATGCAACTTGTAATCCAGAGTCTCACGTACAGTTTATCACTTAGCCAGCGCGCTGCCACAGAATGAGTTTTTAGCAAAGCCTCAAAAAAGTTTTGTATACCAGAGCTGTGAGAAAGATTTATGTATCATTGAAACAGTGTTGCGTGTTTTTTAGTGTGG
>JAQLOL010014918.1:0-10039 GCA_029783665.1 Naso thynnoides
TCACAACAGAGACAAATAAATGCAAGTAATAGCTTGGCAACAGAGGGCACAAGAGGGGGCAAACAATACACTCGACTGGATTCATTTATGTGTTACCTGGCTAATGGGGCACGGGAGGAGTTGGGGGGTGTGGGTTGCAGCCGCGCATTGTCTGCTGCTACAATGCGCCACCGTTTGTGTCCGTTCTGCGCATTCACGTTGACCAGGGAAGATAGGTGAGTGCAGGTGGGGTCGGGGGTGGAGGGAATATTAATTAGGGCATTACTATCACACGCTTGTTTTAATCGCCGAGCATTTATAGATGATCATGTCAGCATGGGCCACATACACTGTAAAAAAAAAAAATTAAAATAAATAAATAAATAAATAAAAACTTTCCAAAGGGCACTTGCTTGGTCCAGAGGGCAAAGGGCAGGTGCTTTAGCGCCACCTAGTGTCTACCTGTGCACGCCAGTGTAAATTATTATTTTTTTAGTAGTATTGTATTACATTAGTAATAGTTTTAATAATGGCCCATGGAGTAACATAAAACTAACTGTGAAAAAGATTAGTTTCAATATTAAAATTTGTTCTTTACATGTTTTCTACAAACTAAGTAAAAATGATCTCAAATGGCACTATCACAGAAAGTTTTCCCGAGGGCAGCCTCTTGGGACAGACAAAGAAGTTTAAATGCCTCATGGTATACTCAACACACAGGTCTGTAGTGTTTTTATACGATACACTACAGCATCTCAAGTGCTTACTTTTTGTCAAATAATGTACATCATCTTTAATATATAAATAAAAGTACATTTATTTCTGACTTCTTGAATTGCACAGATTTTGTTCTTGGGGAAACAAGACACTAAAAGAAGAAATTGAATGTATCAATCTAGGACAGTGGGAACAAGCTGATTAATGAAGTTTATTAGCCTAATATTTACATTTGTGGAGATTTCCTGTTAACAATCTAATTGATCTGAATGGTGGCAGGCCCACTGTTTCACAAATTCAGATTGAAAAAAATTAATAAGTAAAAATATAATAACAGCCATTTAGGTGCTTCTGGTATCTACGCATTGCCACCCCTTTCTAAGTAATGGTCTCACCCTGGCCACCCCAATGAAAAATTTCTGGCTCCGCCACTGACATGTGGGCCCTCTATACATGTGTGGTGGTGGGCCTTCCCTCTGCCTGCATTCTGATGATTTGATTTTCTGGGGATTAGTGTAGGTGGGGTGTAAGTGTGCTGTTTCACCTAGGAAATGAGAACGCGCAGGTGAGGTTGAGAGTGGATAAAACAAGGTGACAGAAGCTAGCGGCGAAGAAAAGGAAATATAGCCCTTCAGAGCTCGCTTTCAAGCCCTGAGGAGAAGCTGGTGGTGAAGGTTAGCCTGTGCTAGCTTGCTAAGTTATTGACTTTTCCATTAAACAAATGGTATATTCACATAGCTTGCTGTGAATGTACAAACAGTATAGGTACATGCTACAATACCTCTGGCGTTCTTGTGCTCGGGATGATGGGCCCAATTTGAGCAATTTGTTCTTACATGCCGCAAGAAAGAAATGCTGCTGACTCCACCTTTAATTTATTTCACATCTGACATGTCTAACAAACAAACAAACAAAAATAAAAAAACAAAAACAAAAAAATGCTTGAAAATTGGTTGAAAATTCAGTGAGTTATGATGTCAGGAAGTGGAGGATTGATCTCCTGCCTCTTTAGACATACTACATTAGGAAGTACAGCTGCTACGTTCCAATATGGTGGCCGCGCTGACACACACAATCCAACCCCAAGGTCAGGGACTAAACGAAATACAATTAAGCAACGTCAGTTTTGTTTATATAGCGTCAAATCACAACAAAATTGTCTTACATTTAGAGTAGGTCTAGACCGCACTTCATTAATAAAATATATTAAGTTGTAATACAGCATGTTTACAATTGTGCGTTTTATTCTATGTGAAAAGTAAATAAAAATGTTGGGCAATCTTTAGTTTCAACTTCTGCAAATGTAACAACCCTGAAGAGGGGAAATGAAATAATGAAACAGACAGTGTGGTTGATGCCTTGCCAGCTTCATTTAGTATGAAGCATTGTGGCAAGAGCTCCCCCTTCAGGCCTGCAGGCAAAACTAATCAACTATCGAACACATCGCTGGCTGGGATCTTTTTAAAGCAAAACATTAAAACAGTCACACATCCAGAACATCATATTTTTTAAATACCCTAAGTGCATTTTAATGAATTTTAAACTTCTTATTATAATTTCACTTACACATTTATTAGTATTTATTCTATTTATTCTAGCTTCTGCTATTGTTCGGTATTTTAACCACAGATAACTTCTGCGTGAAATCATTCTATCACACAAAGCACCGACTTACTAAAGATTAGCCATCACCAAAACACTGTCACAGAGACTGCTCCACAGAGACCAGAACCAAGCACTGTTCATTTCTGAGGAGGGCGGGGTTGGTTGAAACCCACCGATGTCGGTCATGAGAAGGGAGGGGATTCAATTTCAATTCTAATTATAGACACAATTTTTTGTGTCCCCCATTTGAAAGAAGCAAGTGAAATGATTTAGTTTTTCAGTCACATTGTTAACTCAATAATTAGGAAATCCTAATTCTATGTTTGGTTGCATTGCTTCATTCGACAGTTTTTACACTATTGTTTAATATCGACTTGCCGCAGCTGACGTTAACGGTATCCGGAGAGGACCAACGCAGACAGTCCACACCCCCAAGCTTGGTGCCACTAGCTGCTGTCAGCAAATTGTCAGCCAGCTAGGCGAAGCTAAGTAGCTAAATTAGTATACTGCCCAGTTAAGTTAGTGTGTGCAGCGTCAGTCCTTCAACCTGCCTCAGCTCCACCTCCATGTGTTTTTGGTTAGGCTGCCACACACTAGAGGATTTTCAAATCTTTTCTCCTACTTTTAAAACATGGGAGACCACAGACTTAAGGACAGTTTCAACCAGTTTTTAACGTTATAGTTATCAGAACGCACACAATAGACCATTCTGCCAGACTGCTAGAACACACAGCGACACGGTGGTGTAGTGGTTAGTACTGTTGCCTGATAGCAAGAAGGTCCTGGGTTCAATTCCTGCTGGATGTGGAGTTTGCGTGTTCTCCCTGTGTCTGCATGGGTTTTCTCCGGGTGCCACCGTCAAAACACGTCAGGTTTATCTCCAGTCAGTACCCTTGACTGAGGTACTGGCTTCGAATGTGGAGTTGGTCCCCGGGCGCTGCACTGTGGCTTCCCACTGGTCCTCAGGGACGGGTTAAATGCAGAGAACACATTCCACTGTACACTGAGTATATGTGACCAGTTAAGTCCCTTTACACCTGCCATTTGTAGTGACGATTTCACAGTGGTGATTCCACAGACACATGATAAAATAATAATAATAACAACGTTAACAGTTAATGTTTGAAGTTTTTCTACTTTGTCAGTATTAGTCCATTCACTCACCTGTTGCATCTGACACCGCCAGTCTCTGGCCTCGCCTTTCCCTCGTCAGCCCTGTCGTGGTTTGTCTTGCAGGAGACGGCACTCGCGTTGTTGCCATGATTCCACAAGCTGCTCTTTATTTTTAATATTCCACTTGGCTTGGGGCACAGTTTAGTTTATATTTGTTGCCATGTTTGTAACTAAGTACACTACATCCCGTGTCCCTGTCTGCTCGCTCTCATTGGCCACTGCAGGTACGCCATCAGAGGCAGCCAGATCGGAAGTCGTAAATATCAAACATGTTTGATATACGACTTGAGATCAGGGAGGCTCCGACTCAGTTGGGAGCAGTAAAATAATCGCATTGACACCACACACTTGACGATTAAGCCTCAAATTGGAACATCTTTAATAATCACTGTAATATAAAGATGCACTGCTGAGACGAGCTTAAATTATTGCACAGTGCACCTCTCTCTCTCTCTCTCTCTCTCTCTCTCTCTCCCTGCAATCAGTTTAAACAAATAATAATCCAGCCACATTATCAACATACAGAGGACTTTCTGTAGCTGTGGGTTAACACACAGGTTAATTTGTTACACAACATTTTATAGCGCTCATGATTCATATTCCACAATTGTTTACAACGCTGTCATCTTGCTTCTGCTTTGATGTAAAGATGATCTGAGCACCTTCACTTCCATACAAGCTGTGAGAGAAATGAACGTACTGCGAAGCGTTTCCAAGATCCAACTTTTTTAAAGCATGACCCCCAGATTAATCTCTGATACAACTAGAGGGGAGCAGTCATTTTAAAGTTGATCCTTTGAGTGCTGCAAAGAGCCGCTGGGCTGCCTCTTCTTCCTCATCTGCATGCACACTGATATTACAGGACATCTCAGAGTGAACGACTGAATAGCACTTACTGGCAGAGACAGTGGACCTGAGCTCTCTGAAGCAGAGATTTAGAGGGGCGTGCTTGACAATGTGCCTCGCCTCAGCTTGGGGGTGGACACATTAAATTCCTCTCAGCATGGGTTGATTGAGGATGAAACTGAAATGCAGCCAAGCCAGCGTAGCAGCTACAGTGTGGCCAACATAATCCTTAATTCCACGCATTTACATTTTAGATTTGACATCCCGTCTCAGCTCGTGGCATGTATGAAATTCATTATAATGATGTGCAGGGAGCCTGGGATAAGGAAGAATGCAGTCATATAAAGACTGTGAAATGAGGGACTTCCTGGTTTTGCCACTTATCTGTGGGTGTCAGTGCTGGGACCCTGCAGATAAAATGGCTTCATTGCATATCCAGCAGCATAAAAGATTAAGTTGATCATTTACTCAGAGCAAATGTTGTCATTTTCAGGTCAATGAGTTGAGGAGTATATGACGATGTTCATAACTATAGTATCTGGACATACTGTCTCAATGTGCCATTCGTTAAAGATGAAGTATCTGTCCTAACTGACCCACACGAAGGTAAATCACTTTTGCCTTTAAATCTTTAAAACAAGGAGGTCTAAATTTGAATAGGAAGCAGTTAATGACTCCCTTGGGAAAAGGTTGAAGGATGACACCTGACATTTTTGGCCATGTTGTCTCTTTAACAGATGTGGTTAGGGCCCAAATGCAGTGCACAGAACAACAGGAAATGTTGTTAACAACCGTCATTTTAACCCTCCATGGACACAAGAATAAGGAGACAAGCTACAGATCAGCTCTGTGGATCTCCACAGACTCTATTCAGAACTTCAGAACTTTCACTGCCCAACTCACACCAGGGATAACAGTCGACAACAGCAGGGGTGGCAGTGGTGGTGAGTTGATCTTTTTTTAAAGGCTATTGAGGCAAGTTGACAGGAAAACTCAAGGTGATGCGTCAGTGTTGGAAAAAACTCTTGCAGCCACAGGTGAACAGACACCAAACACGTGGTGGGAAACAGAAGGCCTGTTGAAAGCAGAGCATGTGAGCAGAGCGTAGCGGGAGCAACCGGTGAGCATTAACTTTCAGGTGGAGCTGTGAATGGATTTTTTAACAGTCCGGAGTGGAATTGGAGCGGCACCACTCAACTCCACTCACATCATGTCTAGACCTGATCCAGTGCACGTGGCTTGCCTGTGTGAGTGCACGCAACATGGTGTGTTTTTATTTTCTTCTCTAAATTACAATTAGATTGAAAATGGGCTGCTGTCATCCGTTAAGGTGTGTTAATTCATAAAAATAGGAGTAGGCGTGCACTGCTCTCTCCTCATCATTTCTCTTCTCTCAAAAATCAATGAATTACCCTAACAGCAGCGTGTACCGCTGATAGCCGGCTTCATTGAATCAGCTGAACAGCGGATAGCAGTGTGAATGATGCAGGTGAGAAAAGAGATTTACGTGAAGTGGCTGCTGAAACGGACAGGTGAAAGAAAGTGAGGTAAGAGATTAAATTACTTTCTTGTTCTTACCGCTGTAAATGAGCGCTCTGCTCGACATAACGCTTCTCCTCAACTCTCTCCATGCAAAACTTCCACACACACGACCGCATGCTGTTTGTGTGTGGCTCGAAGCGGTGTGTGGCTGCAGGGCTCTGACGCGCTAAAGGCTGTGAGGCACGACATGCAGCTTAAAGGCTGTGTGTTGCAGTTTGGTGGGCTGCGGATCTCCTCACTGCTTTTCACAGATGACGTGGTCGTGATGGCATCATCAGTCTGTGGCCTTCACCACTCACTGGATTGGTTCACAAGGATGAGGATCAGCACCTCTAAATCTGAGGCCATGGTTCTCAGCAGGAAACCGAGGGACTGTCCACTCCGAGTAGGGAGTGAGTCCTTGCCCCAAGTGAAGGAGTTAGGGTTAGTATTATTAAGTCAGTAAGTATTTCAGGGTCTTATTCATGAGTGAGGGGATTGGGATGCATTTCACCCTTTGCAGGTTTTTGTCTCACAAGTGCAGGTTTAGCTGTAGCAAAAGCTCTGAAATTCTTTTGTGAATTCTCCCTTCAGATTTTTCTCAGGATTTGACAAAGACAAAATCAGAGACAAATCAGGAGTCAACACTGGACTTTTGGACATTTGTCAGGTGAAAATCCACCACATGATAAACACTATTCTTGCTTCTTGTCTGCTGGATATGCAGTAGTTATTAACACTTGACATCTAATGTGCAGAACTTAGTTGGTAAATCATGAGATCCCTGAAAGCCACGAGGGTGAGACAAGAAGACAGAAAATGCATCAAAAAGTCCACAGTGCCTGGACAAAGCCGAGCTGCTTCCCATTAAACTAAACAAAACTGTGATCAAGCAGGAAGCCTTATTTATTTCTGGAAACTTCACTGGCACCGCTTGCATATTGGATTTTTCAAATTCATAAAACTTTGGCTTCGAACATAAAATATCTTCACACATGACATGACGTGTTTTTTGTTTGTTTTTTCCCCATGAGCCAAGGTGGAGCACTCAGAGTAACATTAGCTATTAGTAACACGCATCTGTTTACCGGCTGGTAGGCGTTCTTCTGCAACCTGGACCCAAACACTTGTAAATTGTATACTGCCCCCGTTAGTTGTTTCGGAGGAAATGATTACGTTTGGTACCTACAGTTCTCTTATCACACCAACAGCTATCACAAACTCAAAACTAAAATCTACCAAATCAAAATATTCTGCTGTGTGACCCTTTCATAGACCAAGCCTCCTTGTCTGTAGCTCTGTTACTTTCCTCTGATTTTAAGTTTAAAATATATGTAATGTCCCCCCATATGTAATGTACTTCACAAAAAGAGAGTAAAACTACTGGATTCAATGGGTTTCACTGGGTCAACATTAGTCATCCTAGTATGAAATTCAGACTACACAGTAAAAGGCTGCACAGAAAGCTCAGACCGGCAAATCAAATGGCTTTTCAGTTGACTGTTGTGTTTCCCTCTCCTCCTCTTCACTTTTCTGTGTTGTGAGTGTTGTCTCATGTATTTCTCTGTTTGTTAGCTTGTCTGTGGCTCTTTGGAGTGAGAGTCGATCAGAGTCGTGTCTATAAACAGCAGCTGAGTCCACCTTAAGCCCGGCCCTGATGGCTGACTGCACCCAGCCTCTTGTCTGACACTGTGGGTGCTTCAGAGTAACTGCCTGAGTTCTGCAACTGTAACAATAAATACACGTTCACTACCAACAGTAGTGTGTACTTTCCCCTCCTTAGATTCTCTCACTCCGTACAGGTTGCAAACAGTCTGATGCAAATTTAAGTTCTTGTCATCATCTTTGTCTTCACTACAGTGTCACATTTTACTTGATTTCACAGGAACATTGTAGGTCAACACTGTAAAAAAAAGGCCATAGATGAAGTTAATTTTCAGTCCTTGCCTATAATAATAATAAAAACTAATAAAGCCCAGGTGAGACAGCACAAAAATAAATAAAAATAAAACAGTAAACACATTAAAATATAGATGTAAATATAAATTTAGGTTAAAAAGTCTATGTGAGTTTAAGAGTGTAATAGCATACCATGGTAAAGTCTAATAGTATTGCATATGAAGTGCATCTGACATGTGGGACACCTGGTGGTCCATTTCTAACTCATTGAAAGTTCAAATCTTTGCTCCACGCCTCAAGCCTCCCTAACTTTAACAAAGTAGTAATTCTAACCCAAAGCCCAATGTCTTCTTCAGCCAAACCTTAACCATAGAGCTGTCGCATCGTAAAAACGACGTGTTCTCGACCGAATGAGATTCATCGGCTGCACCATCAGATCCCCTCGGTGGAACCTGCGATAGATGAGGCTGCGAGCAGAGAGACAGACAGATGGCACAGGTGGACAAATTGACGGGGTGGGGGGGGGTGCGTTCTGAGACAACAATAGTTATGAGGTTTGTCAGATGTAAGTACCTGGAGAGTCCTAAGTGAAGAGGTGTGGTCGGGGTGTGGTGGAATGGTAGGATGGGACGGAGGTGTGGTCTCTAGTCCTGAACCTTAGTTCTATGCAGAACTCCGTCTCACAGCAGAGAGCAGAAGTGAGTGACATTATATAAAGACAGAGCAATGGGTTACAAAATGAATAATATTGGTATCTGAGCGGTGAGAGGCTGACGTTGGTCAGAGTAGTCCAGTTCAGTGGGTCTCAAACTGAGGGTCAGCGGACCCCTAGTGGCCCATGGTGTAATTGCAAGGGGTCCGTGACATGATACATATACAGTATATGTTTTAAAAAGATCTCATGAGCTTTATAGACATACCTTATTCTTCAAATAGTGACTGGGAACTTTATTTACCTCAACTACAAAAGGTAACAGGCCTTTATTTTCAATTCTCTCTGTTATGTTTAATATTGGTCATATTTTAGTACAAAACATCATTTTGATCCGCTCTCATCTCCTTTTAAAGTTATGGCCTTACGCTGTTATTGTAAATTCAACACTTCCTACATTGTTTTTTAGTTCAGAGCACTCCAGCATTTGGGTGGACAGACACCATCATTTCTTCATAAGGCTTTTATTGTTAAACATTTACAGGAACATGTTGCTGAAAACTCTTTGACTATCAAAAATCAGCATACAGCGACTGAAATAAAGTTACAAACAAACACACCAACACTAAGATAAGATGACAACTACCATTATTTAAAGAAAAAGATGATGATGAAGAAGAAGAAGAAGTTCTCTACAACGTGGCATTAGTAATATGGAGGACGGGCTGAAGTGACCACCTGTTTCAGACACCAGGCAAACAGACTCTGACCCATTGGAGAAAAAGAGAAGACTGAGGGCAAAAAGAGACTTTATAATTTTGGCCAGGGAGGAGGGTGGGAGAGCAGACCAGATTCATTCACTTTGGGAAATGGCGTGGGAACCCCCCCATTCATGGCCATTTCCACCCATCCAAAAAACCTGACAGGCCAGTCACAACCGGGACAACACGGCCAAGTGTGAGGACGCCCTTAGTAGTAGTTACATACCCTCCAATTAAATTTTGAATCATTTAGGACTGAATATGTAACATTGAAGTGCATTTGAAATTTAAGAAGTAGTACTCACTAAAAGTCTCGTGATCAAGGAATTGAACAGATTATGACGTCGTTCATATAGCAGAATGTTCTGTGTGGACAAAGAAATCACCAGCAGACAGAAAAAGACCTACATGTTGTTTATTCGGCACACTTACACAATGCATGTTTCAGGCCATGCTTAAACTGTCGCACAGATGCACACATTCAGTGCAACTCTGTGTTTAGATATGACGTCATGGACGATTGAACGTTGAAACGAGGTAAATAATATGCTCTTAACCGTGTAGAGAGAAAAGGCCAAAAACACATCCCTAACGTTTATCCAGCTGTGTCTAGAGGACGTTTTGACTGTGCCAATTGGTACAGCCCCTTGGAAATGAACGGTGAATCGAGAGGTACCGGACTAATTCTTATTTGAGAATTACTTTGGCAGGCTAGGTGGGATTCATTGGTCCTCAGGATTTAAAAAACACAAGCACGTGTCCAGTACTCCAGAAAGGCTGAGAACCACTGGTCTGGTTGATGCAGGATCCTGACAGAGGAAGTTGGGGGTACAGGGAGACAGGAGACTCAAAGTGGAGGAGCATCTCCTCTTAAGGCGAATCATCT
>JAQLOL010014919.1:0-10038 GCA_029783665.1 Naso thynnoides
TTCCTCTTTTCTCTCCTGGAGCTCAGCTCACTCACAGGAAGTTGGTAGTTTGTTCTGAAGGTGAATCTGATCGGCTGTCTTTTTACTGACGATGAAGAACTGTTGCTGGTGTGTCTCAGGTGAGTCAGGTAATGGGCGGAGCTTTGTCAGACCTCCTCCTCTGAATGCTTTACATGTGACACAGGGTGTGTTTGAGTCCAAAGTCGTGAGTTATTGTTGGAAATTATCAGGAGGACGAGTCTGTCCAGGTTCAAAAAGTGTTGAGTGCAACACCCCTAAAACACACAGATATGAAATCAGTTAACTGCAGCTTTTTGTTGCTTATTAATGACAAAACACAAAACAGTGAAACTTGCATTAAATTTATACCAACCTGAAAACAACTGGGCCCCTTAAACAAACAAACAAGCAAACAAACAAAGACAAAAAGTGACTGTCCTTTTTTCATTTCACCACAGTCTGAGCGTCTCTCTTTCTCTCCTGGAGCTCAACTCGCTCACAGAAAGTTGTTAGTTTGTTCTTAAGGTGAATCAGATCATCTGTATTTCAGTCTGTAAGTGACACACACACACACACACACACACACACACACACACACACACACACACACAGGCTTCACAGCAGCTTCCTCACAGCTCAAAGTTCCTTCATGATTGGCCTGATTTGTTTCCTGGTTCAGCTGTTGTGCAGCAGATTGGCTGGTGGCGTAAAACTGGCATCTTATTTGTCCAACAACTTTTTCTGATTGGAATCAAATTGGATCAAATAAACATTGTTTCACTTCCACTGTGTCACTTTATTCTAGAACGTTTCCTTCTTCAGCTAAAACTTGCAGAGAACCTCTGTACTCACATCCATCCAACAGGTTTCAGCCCATATTCCTTCGTCTATACATGTTCTTTAAGACGGTGATTTGGGATCAGTCAAAATAAAGCTGCTCTTCCACACCGACGCTTTTTGTGGAACCATATTCTGCTTCTACGTAAAGTTCCACTGAAGGAGAACTTGTTGGTGCAAATCTGACAGTTTCACAGCTAGTTTGTGTAAATCATAATCACATCACACTAAAAAATAAATTCCTCCCATTTTTGGGAAGATTTTATCAGTGAAACTAAAGTAAATGGATTTTTTGTGTCAAAGATGAAAGTTAACCTCTTAAGAAGATCAGTCATGACGGAGAAATCTCTGGCATTCAGGAAACCCTCCTCAACACTCTGACACATGTCAGCTCTAATAATAATAATCTAATAGTTTATTCTGAGGAACAAGGTTGGATAAAAAGCTCTTGACAGACTTGAACCTTAAATAACA
This sequence comes from Naso thynnoides, assembly GCA_029783665.1. Lineage (NCBI taxonomy): Eukaryota > Metazoa > Chordata > Actinopteri > Acanthuriformes > Acanthuridae > Naso > Naso thynnoides. The sequence continues at coordinate 1,312 of JAQLOL010014919.1, forward strand.
GCACGGTCCCTGAATATTGAGTTTAACATTTTTTCCTGTCATTTTTTTATTCTTGGTGACGGTGATACGTCAGTATTTGACTTCTGTTTTAACCTTTACATCACAAATTAAACAAGCTGGATGTAATTAAAGTTTTTCACACGAGTCAATGTGCAGTTTCACACCTGCTGTTTTAGAAAATTGATTATTGATTTCAGAATTGTAGAAATGAATCTTTCTTTGAAAAAAATGATGATGCATCATTCACCATTTGACTTTGTTTGACATATTTCCAATATAATCAGGAAGGTAAAACCACGGCACTCTTCTTATGAAATAATAAGCTTCAGTATAGCGGCTAGTTCATGGTGGAACTTCTCCAATCAAGGCAACATGTTTCAGCCACACACGGTCACACATCACAGTCTTCATCAGGACTAAACACGAACAGAGATGAACATCATGTTTTGTAAAACAGTGCTTCTTAAATGGGGCCACGCAAACCCCTAGGGGTACTTTGAGGTACTGCAGGGGTTACTTGAGATTTTTTTTTAATGTTAGAAAAATGAAAAATAAATCAGAGGAGAAAAAATATCAGTCATAAAATGATTACTATTGCATGATGATGATAAAAATTGGTTTGCCATGAATTGAGTGATTGATTCTAAACAGAAATGTGGCATTCAAGTGTTTGTCAGTGACAAAGTTGTTAATAAATATAGCGGACAACCCTCCTGTCATTGTCTCACCATCACTTTTATTCCATACATTATCTTGGATTCATAATTAACATGCCTGGAAGCACACACTGATATTACAATTTTCCCTGGGAACTCAAGCAGACCCTAAAGTGGATTGGCTGGTTACACTCCAAGAGACATTTTTACCACCTCATTCGGATGAACAAAGAGGACGTGCTTGTGGAACTAAATCCACAGACTTTAAATTGCCATTTGGGATTTCGTCGGGGAGACCAACAGGAACCACAGAACGTCAAAACTTCAAAGGAAGGTCATTTACAATGAGCGTCTGGCAGGATCGGATGGAATCAACAGGATTCACAGAAGCGACTTGCTGGTATGGAAGTTAACAAAAGTTTGTCCTCCTCTAACTGTTGTTCGGGTCGTAACATGACGCATCTGGACACGTCACCAGTGATGTTTGGGTAATGCATCAAATGGAAACAACATCACAAGAGTCAAAAACACTGTCACAGCAGGAGGCCTTGTTCTCTTAACTGAACATATGAGCCTGTGAGCCTCTCAAGCAGACACCAGTGGACCTGACTAACTTTCCTGGAGCAGATAAGAGAACACAAGGACTTCAGTTTTCAGCACTTTTATTTTATCATCAGAAACCTTTTTAGTCATTCTTATGTTCCTGTCACAAAGTTTCCTTTCCTAGTCAGAAGAGTGAAAGTTTCTAGAATGTTCCAAGGCCGAGATTGTTAACGGGCTATACACGCCTGAACCCAAAAGCAGAACACCGGGAGCCAAAAAATCAGATAACGGTAGTTTGAGTTGTCAGAAGGACTAGCAGTGGACGAGGCAAGGCGGTGCAGGTATGAGAGGGGGGAGAGTCCAAGGCTGTGTGGCAGGAGCTGGCAGGAAAACAGGCCGGCTGGTCTGGAGGACTTGCAGGGCCGGAGTCAGGGAGGCAGGACTGGAAATAGAGGAAAAGGTTCCAAAAAACACAAAATCACCAGGCAGAAGATCAAAAGTGGCTCGTACGTGCTGCACTGACTGAGAGGCAACGACAAACTGGCAGGGTGGAGATGGAGAAGCAGGGTTTAGAAGAGGAGACCTAGACTGCAGAGATTCAGTGCAGCTGGTGGCTTCTCCCTGACTCCAGCACACCTGCAGTCAGTCCCCCACACAGAGAGGGAGAGAGAGAGCAGCTCCAAGGCAGGCGAAATGTGTCGAGAGGCAGACGTAACACTGATATAAACATTCATTTTCATTTCACTTCTCAATTATAGAAGGAGATGGCCATCTACTGCTTGCATTCAGTAACATGTAACTAGATATCCAGCTTTGTAAAATAATTCACGTCATCTGGAAGCAAGTAATTATTCTTTTACTTCTTTTTCCTCCTGTCTTAGAGTGCCTTGGTTTTATTTTATTCAAAGTAATCTTTATGTTAAATTTACCATCCACCATGTTATCTTGTCTTTAATAGAAGCATCCTTTTTCAATATATTTTTGTCATTACCAGTTGTGTTGTTACATTAATGTTATAGAATGTCTCAACACTGTTTAATGTGGAAACATGTCTTTGTAATCAGAAAAAGGGCCTGTTTCAGTTTTCGTCGTTAGAATCACTTTTACACAGTCAAGAGGTCAAATTTCAGTTCACAGAGGGAAGTTATTCAACCTGAATAGATTCATATTTTCTGTTGCTGATGCTGCTTTCAAAAGACGTGTAACCTAAAGAAGATTATTCAGTGTGATGCATGGTGGGGAAATTACTTATTCTGCTCGGTGATCTTGTGCACAAACAGGAAATGATTTAATTCACGCATTCCTCCGTTAAGGAGGACCTTAAGGGCTTTGCACGTCACTCACACGGCTCTCTCTCACAGCTCACGCTCCAGCACTTCAACTCTTACGACACGGCACTATTTCTTTCGTTCCAGAAGCTTTCTCTGTTATCTGTTACGCTTTCCTTTGGTCTGTTTGTGCGCAACAGTTTTTTTTCTTCCTCAAGTGAATTTTCCCTTTTCCAAGATTTTTCCTGCGTCATTGCTCATAAAAATCAAGTTCCAGTTTCTTTAATAACAACCCATTTTGCAAACCAAAAAATCAATCACAGCTATTTTTCTTATTCCTTTAATTTTTGTCAACTTATAAAGTCTCATCTTGTGGCCAGTGCCTTTGGAAAGTTACGTCAGTTATAACTAGTTTCAGCCTCAACCAAGTGCTGAGCAAAGCTGACGGCAACCAAAACTAAATCTGGTTGCCGAGAAACCTGAGCTGCTGTCACTTTCTGCTGGTTGGAAAATCGACTCAGTCGAAGTAGGACCGGAGCTGCTCACTCACGTCGTCTCCCAGGGAAACCAGAGACCGACTTTTCACACCTACCGGTGAAGGACGAGAGAAGAAGCTGTGTGTCCACAGTGCCGAGGGCCGAACAATGTGGCTCCCTCCTTCCACTTTGAACTCTGCGGCTCAAAGTAAGATTGCTCCTATGATGCTGATGGTCGGTTGATGTGGAGATAGTTTTCCAGATTTATCTTTTAGTGACAATCTTACCAAAGTCAGTTCCTAGATTTGATCTAGTTAACCTTAACTCCTTCACACATCTTCCACAAAGTTTCCCTCCATCCAAACAAGTTAGCTAAGTTCAATACACTCAAATAACTGTATTTCATGCTCAGCAGTCATATTTTATCAGCCAGAATTGTCCACTTCATTCATTTTCACCCATGTTAACTGCATTCATTTATGTTTGTTTGTCCCTGTCTCAATCTGCCATTATTCGTTAGTTAAATAAACATTTGATCTCCACCAGGTGGAAAATGAAATTCACTTTGTATTCTCCTTTCTATGACTCTGTCAGGTAAAACCTTTTCAAGAAAACAGACCAAAGCTTTGATTTTTTATGGCTAGAAGACTTTGAAAAGTAGAAACGGCTCTTCAAATATGAAACCTATGCATTTGCTGCTTTCCTGGAAAGGGCCTGGTCAATGAGGAGGAAGGCAATATACAACTGAGTAGATGCGGTCTATGTGTGGTTGTGTAATGGGGCTGCTCAGTTATAGCAGGGGTTATTAAGATGTAATAACATATTGTCCCAGATGGGAAACTTGGTTTACACTCAGTTGTGACACATGCAGTGAAAACATAGAAACATTATAGAAACAACAGACGTTACAAAACAACACAGGTCAGTGTCAGGTCTCACAACATCTACACACACTGTGCACAAGGGGTGTGAGCTGCTGAAGGAGAGAAGTGCTACCTCGGCAGCAGCGCTCTTTTGTAACTGACCTCCAAAGCTAAAATATTTCAATTCAGACGCTGACCTTTTTCAAATAAATTCTGTTAGATAGGCCATTTTAGTTCTGCTATTGATTAATTCAGTTGATTTGTGAGTAAATCATGATTAATAGAGTAATGTATATGGTAGTGTGCATGTGTATTGAAGGCAACAAGTAGGCGATGAAATGAGGTGTTTTGTATGACAATGTGTCATCTTGTTTTCATAAGTCTCATAGTGCTGTGCAGCATTTATGCTTGATGAAGTGATGTTATTTGTTTTGTTTGTTTTTTTTGGTTGTTGGAGTCCAACAAGCATCAGGAAACTCTTTTCTCTGATCTCACCGCTCAGATGGGTTCTCTGGCAGATCATCTACAGAACCACAACCCTGTAGCTCCCACTGTGGAGGGCGCTGCTGCACTTACCTCACGATCTCCGGTTTCGGATCCTCCCTCATCAAATGTTTCTTCAGCTGAAAGCCAACACCTGCATCTATCCAGTCCCAAACATTTTTCCGGTGAATCAGGTGACTGTCGACCGTTTATCACTCAGTGCGAACCTACATGATCGGTTGGGCCAAGGATTGGGCCACTGCTGAGTGGGATCTTCGTTCAGTAATTTGTAACTTCCGCTTTTCATGAACACTCTGACTCAGATTTTTCAGACTGTCACTCCTGGTCATGAGGCGGCTAAAGCCCTTGTCGCATTATGCCAGGGTAGGAGAAGTGTGTCAGATTACGCCATTGATTTTCGCACGTTAGCTGCTGATAGCGGTTGGAATCAGCTGGCTTTAGTTGATGTTTTCTTTAATGGACTTTCTGAATGTTTACAGGATCACCTTACCCCGTTGGATCTGCCTTCCGAGCTTGAGGCAGTCATTGCTCTGGCATCCCGGATTGACAAAAGACTGCTCCAACGTGAAAGGATGAGGCCTCATCCTGTTCCCCAGCGACAAGGTTTCGTTCCCCCTGGGCCCTCGTCATCACCGCCGACTACTGCTTCTGTAAAACCCGTCACGACTGCACATGAGTCTGAGGAACCCATGCAGATTTTTTCGTACACGACTTTCACCTGAGGAACACCTCCGCATACACAATGAGGGTCGTTGCATTTACTGTGCTCAGCTGGGTCATTTCCTGAGTAACTGTCCTGTTCGCCGCCAAGGCTCCTTCCCCTCAAAAGCAGTGCCGGTAAGTCCTCTCCTCAGTAAGCACGGGGTTCGCCGACAGTACACTAATGTATCTATTTCTAATGTATCTCATTCTCCGTGTCACATTCTTCGTGACATTAATTGGTCCACTGGCTGGCTTGGGGAAAGAACTGCCAGTCACGCTGCCTGGCGGCCGTGAAGGAGCCCATTCAGAATGGGGTCTACACTTCACCGGAGGAGGTGGATGAAGAGGATTATCCCGACTTGTCATCTGTTCCTGATTGTTATTTAAACCTCAAACGAGTTTTTAAAAAGGCTAAAGCTACCTCTCTTCCTCCTCACCGCCCTTACGACTGCACCACTGAGCTTCTTCCAGGTACTACACCCCTTCGAGGGTGTCTCTACTCACTCTCCACTCTCAAGCATCAGGCCATGGAGGAATACATCAACTCTGCTCTTAAGTCAGGTATTATTATACCGTCTTCTTTTCCCGCTGGAGCAGGCTTTTTCTTTGTGGGGAAGAAGGATGTAGGAGCCAATTAAGGCAAACCTATAAGTAGGAACTAAACTGCGGGGGGTTCAGGTGCCACCCAGAAGATGCAACAGTTTTTGACCACACTTCCTCATCCTTTGTTTACACTTACCTGTTGCACAGCGGAGGCAGCTTAGGGCTGCAGTCTGTAAAAGTTTCCCTATGATGTTGAATGAAGGGCTTTGTCTGTTGTGTGCTCGATTGGAATAAATGGACCAAGTGTTCAACAAGCAACGTTTGGACTTCATATCATTAAATTCGCTAATCAGATATATAGTCGTGCATCAATTAAAACTTCCGTGGCAGGGCATCTCAGTGGCTTAAAGTGTGTGGCTTAGCCTCTACAAAGGATAAGACACTTTGTCCATATATTGATTACAGAGGACTTAATGAAATAACTATCAAGAACAGGTATCATTTCCGCTGGTTTTGAACTTTTGCAGGGTGCCAAGATTTTCACCAAACTTGATCTCCGCAATGCTTATCATTTAGTCAGGATTAGAGAGTTGGATGCGTGAAATACTGCTTTTAACACTCCCACTGGACATTATGAGTATTTGGTGATGCCTTTTGGTTTGACTAATGCCCCTGCTGTGTTTCAAGCTTTGGTTAATGATGTTTTATGTGACTATCTAAACAAGTTTGTGTTTGTTTATTTAGATGACATTTTGACTTTTTTCTGATGATTTGGAGACCCATATCCAGCATGTGCGTAAAGTGTTACAGAGATTGCTTGATAATCATCTGTATGTTAAAGCAGAAAAATGTGAATTTCATGTGGCAACCGTTTCATTCCTCGGCCTGATCGTATCAGAGGGACAGGTCAGCATGGATCCTGTCAAGGTTCAAGCGGTTCAGGACTGGCCCACTCCCACCTCAAGGAAGGAGGTGCAGCGCTTCCTGGGGTTTGCTAATTTTTACAGAAAATTCATTAAGAACCTCAGCCAAGTTGCCTCACCCTTGCATGCTCTCACATCTTCTAAGTTACAGTTCTCCTGGTCCCCAGAAGCGGATGCTGCTTTTCACAGACTTAAAAAATGCTTTATCTCAGCCCCGGTTTTGGCTCTCCCTGACCGATCTCAGCAATTTGTGGTGGAGGCGGATGCCTCCGACTTAGGAGCAGGGGCCATTCTTTCCCAAAGGTCAGTAAGTGACAATAAACTACATCCCTGTGCTTTTCTCTTGCGAAAGTTTTCTGGTGCAGAAAGGAATTATGATGTGGGTGACCAAGAGCTATTAGCCATCAAGATGGCTTTGGAGGAGTGGAGGCATTGGCTGGAAGGAGCGGAACAACCGTTTCTGTTTTGGACCGATCATAAAAACCTACAGTACCTACGGTCAGCCAAACGATTAAACCCCAGGCAAGCAGGGTGGGCTCTCTCTTTCTCCCGATTCAATTTTTCATTGTCATACAGACCTGGTTCAAAGAATATTAAACGTGATGTTTTGTCGAGACTGTTTAAAGACTCTGGAGAAGGACCCACTAAAACCACCATTATTCCTGACTCATGCATTGTTGGAGGCATAACCTGGGAAATAGAAGACAGAGTTGTGGCTTCCAATCAAGGAGTAGACATCCCTCCTGCAGTACCTGAAAACAGACTGTTTGTTACTCCTGATCTAAGGGGCCCTGTTATTTCTTGGGCTCATAATTCTCTTGTCTCCTGCCATCCTGGTATCCGCAGAACTCTGGCCCAGATTCGTGAGAGGTTCTGATGGTCCAATATGAGGAATGATGTTGCTGAGTATGTGGCCGCTTGCCCTGTATGTGAATGCAATAAAAGTAAGTCAGCACCCAGTGCTGGACTTCTCCAGCCGCTGCCTGTGCCACAGCGCCCCTGGTCTGACAACTCCCTAGAGTTTGTCACTGGTCTGCCCTTGTCTGAGGGTAACACCACAGTGCTCACGGTAGTTGACAGATTTTCTAAAATGGTGAAATTTATACCACTACCTAAACTGCCCTCTGCCAAAGAAACGGCAGAGGTGCTTATGCATAATGTGTGTTGAGTCTTTGGGTTTCCTAGAAATGTCTTTATCTGACCGAGGCCCGCAATTTGTGGCACAGTTCTGGAAGGCATTCTGTCACCTCCTGGGTGCCACTGTCAATCTGACCTCTGGCCACCACCCTCATTCCAATGGGCAGACGGAGCAGTTTAACCAGGAGCTGGAGGCAGGACTCCGCTGTATGACGTCACAGAATCCAACTTCCTGGAGTAAGTTCATCTGTGGGTCGAATTTGTTCACAATACTCTACCTTGCTCCTCCACGGGGATGTCCCCCTTTCAGTGTGTGTTTGGGTATCAACCTCCCTTATTAGTGGCCCTGGAGAAGGAGGTTCACGTGCCCTCTGCCATGGCTATGGTTCGTCGATGCAGAAGGAAGCGGCTGCGGGCTCGTCAGGCTCTTCTGAAATCATCCCAGATCTACATGAGATATGCAAACAGACAGAGAAGGCCGGCTCCCGGCTACCATACAGGACAAAGAGTTTGGCTCTCTGCACAGGATCTCCCTCTCAGAGTGGAATCCCGTAAGTTGGCTCCTCGTTTTGTTGGTCCATTTCCACTAAAGATTATTAATCAATCTGCTGTGAGACTGAAACTCCCCAGATCTCTTCAGGTTCATCCCACCTTTTTATGTCAGCAAGATCTGACCGGTGAAAAGTAGTCCTCTGGTCCCTCCCACCAGACCCCTCCTCCACCCAGCTTCGTAGATGGTGGCCCTGTTTACACAGTGAAGAAGCTGTTGGCTATTCGTCGCAGGGGCCTGGGATTCCAGTATTTGGTGGACTGGGAGGGGTACAAGCCAGAGGAGAGGTCGTGGGTGTCCGCTTACAACATCCTGGACTCTTCCCTCATCCAGGACTTTCATCATGACCACCCCCATGATCCTGGGCCGTCAGGGGTCGGCTGTAGAGAGGGGGGTACTGTCAGGTCCCGTCAAGTAGTGTTATTTTTATTTTGGTCCTTTCTCTTCCTGTTTGTGTTGCTCCTCAGTGTCTTGACTCCCTGTGTGCGTGTGATTGCTGATTGTCTTCACCTGTGCCTAATTATCCCCTCTCCTTTTGTGTATTTATACCCTCCTCTCCCAG
>JAQLOL010014920.1:0-10037 GCA_029783665.1 Naso thynnoides
TAGCATAAGGGGACTACAACTGTATTTCACTGTACGAACAAGTTGTAAAATTGCATCAAAATAAATCTGGAATCTTGACAAAGTTTGGACATGAAGGTGGTTAGCAGATCTCTACCAGATAAGACTTAATGAAGTAAAAGAACACAACTGAGGTCAATGCAAATGCTTAAGGATTGGTGTAATATAAATATTTTTTTTAATCTTTTTTAAATCGACATGGATATACAGAGGGAAAACACCATCTTCTGTACATCTCCTGAGTTGACAATCACAGACATGCAAGGGGAATCAAAGGCTGTAGTACAGAAAGTAAAAAGAAAATAAAGCAAAAAGGATTTAAATAAATATCTTTTAAAGCGTACAAAGGTTAAATGTTTTTACTAGTATATTGTTTGATATAGGCAGCCAGCTCCAAAAGCTTGGCTTTTAGTTTAAGAATTTAGATTTATGGATGTAGAATTTGGATAAAATAATAAACAAAATTTGTCTTGTTAGGATCCTACCAGCATCATTTATGTGTCACCACAGTCCCCTCAGTAGATTTTCTTAAACTCGAAGCATACATCACTACAACTGATAATACTACTACTGCTACTACTACTACTAGTGGACACTAAGTGTAATTAATGGCCTGGTGGATGTGAAACCAGTGAGCACCTTGTTTGAACTACAAGCAGCTCACTCGTGCTCACTGAGCCACAGCACCTCCCCCTCTGCCCCTCCAGCTAAATGACTGACCGACCACAAGCATTACCAGACCAACATGGAGCATTTTTGCTCTAACTCATGTGACTCGCGGCTTTACTCACAGTCTCGACGATCTCTGTCAAATTGGTGTTTTGTGCTTTGTCCGCATCTGTCAGCACATTCCCCACTGTTCGCTGGAAGAGCCGGAAAGGAGAGAAATGAGCCACAGAGGGTAAAGAGGAGAACTGATCTTTGTTCTTGGCAGTTCCAGGTGTTGGTCAGTGTACTTACATTGACTCCCATTACAGCTTCTTCAAGACTTTTGATTAATGTGGTGAGGTGTCCCTGAAGGTAAAAGCAGTACATGTCTATGTTTAATTATTAAAATGGGGGGGGGGGGGGGCAGAGTGAGGGGAAGATGCAGCAAGGAATGAGCTACTCACCAGCTGTGGGTGGATGGTTATTTCTATTTTTGACTGTAAACTCCTCAGGTCACTGGACTGTGTTTTGAGCTCTTCAATAATAGTAATGTTGTCCTAGAAACAAGCACATGGGTTATAAGTGCATAAAACATGGGCATAAAAAAAGTAACACTTTACTAACACACACACGTATAATGCATTATGGACATACTCATAATGCATTACAATATAATGCTATAGTGCTGTATAATTATAGTTTTAAGCTAGAGTGAACCCCAACCCTAACCACCCATAATGCATAAAAAGTGTGTTCATAATGTGTAGTAATGTGTAATGTTTGTTTATAATGTGTTATTATGCATTATAGAGACAGACTTCATAGAAAATGTTTCCAGAAAAAACAAAATCCTTTATGAATAGAGCTGCAAGAATAACTCGAGTGATCGATTGGTTAAAGAAAATTATTTACCAATTTCTTTTCATTTTTAAGGGTTTCCATCATTTTTTAAAAGGAAAAATGTCAAAATTTGCAAGTTTCAGCTGCTCAGGCTGATTCCTTCTTTATTTTGATAGCAAATGAAGGTTGTTTTGTTTTTGTTTTTTTACCGTTGCTGGGACAAAAGAAGCAATTTGAAGACGTCTTTTGGTAAATATTGATTATTTCAAAATTCTGAACAATTTATAGACTAATCGACTATCGTGAAAAAAAGCAGCCTGGCAAGTTAAGTGACGAGGAAAATAATCTGAACTTGCAGAAATCATTTGACATGTTTATTGTGCAGCAACATAAGTTGTCAAATATCAGCAGAGGATTATGTGTTTAGTTCAGTGCATAGGATTTAGTGGCATCTCATGGGGAAGTTGCAGATTGTGCCTGACTGAATATCCTCTGGCTCACCCTCGCTTTCAAGTGTGTGGGAGAAGCATGACTTCATGTGATATTTAAGTTGAATTTAAACAAGAGTTTAAAATGGAAAAGTACCTATTGTTTGAAATCCAAAAGCACAGGTGAGTAAGTAAATTAGGTGCCTTTTTGAAGAATGTTCCTCTGTTGTTTAAGTTATTATTGCTGCATTTTGACCATGCCGCTCACTATTGCTTTGTCAGTGTTTGGTTTGTCTGTTCTGGGCTACTGTAGTAAGTGTGCAACACAGCAGACTTGCTTCCTCTGTTATTGTAAATGATTCAGTCTAAGGTAATAATAACACAACATTTAAGGTGATTAAACACTAATCAAACCATACTTATAAATATCATACTCCTTTTCTACCATATTCTATAAATAGATCGCTCTGAATCCTTCGCACTGGACCTTCAGTGTCAGAAGACTCACTTGGACTCCGATGAGGTCATCAATTGTATCTGCCGTGTCATTCAGGTTGATGGTGTAAGTGTTGTTTATCTAAGAGAGACAAGAAAGAACACTGGATCAGAATGACATGTTACACATAGATGTAATGACAGCCAATCTGCACAGTGATGCGAGGGACACCACAAATAATGCCTACCTGCTGAGTTAAGTCAGTGGTGTTAAAGTCATCAATATTCATGGAGAAGTTTCCAAGTTTATACATAACATCTTCGGTCAGGAGAGCGATGGTGGGCAGACCGAAGCTTATGCTGTCCAAGTTCTGCTCGATCTGTGTGTGACCAACAGGAAGGAGAATGAGAGGAGAAAACAAACTTCAAATGATGATATAAAGGTTTAGTGCACACAAGGCTACTTTAGCTTTTACTGTGCGGAAACTCACCGTAGACACGTTGAACAGTTCGTCAAGGTCAATGACCTCATTTAAGTGGAATGTTGTCCACACAGTCTGATTTTTCTTGCAGTCACTGAAAACATTATCATCAAGTCAGAATCAGGTTTACCGTCAAGAAGGTTTTCATAACTGAGAACTTTAAGCTTTGATGCATAACAGTAAATGTTGTAAGAGAAAAATACTGCAAAAAGTCAGGAATCATAAATATATGACACAATACAATACAATGTTTACAATTAAAAGTGAGGACAATGCAAAATATTGGCCAAGAAATGTGCATATGTGTACATAATAAATTACAGAGAATATGTTTAAGATTGTGTATTTGCAAAGATAGCAGTACAAACATTTGAATTCACGTCAGGCCTATGTAAACAGCAGCAGATTACAATTTCAAACTTTAAAGGGATAGTTCACTGCAAAATTTTGTTTTGTATATCAATTACTCACCCCTGGATGTTTTGCAATGAATAATTGTATTTTCTATCCTGCGTTCCTCCGTGGTAAACAGATGATTGAGAAAATGCTAGCTACTAACTTTTGCTGGTCGCCTATGGAGATACACTTTTCAAAACATCAAAATTATCTAAAATGTCCGTCCAAAACTCTCAACAGTTTTGTGTAAAAAAAATCCAAGTCTTCTTTACCGTGTCGTATGCTCAATACCTCCAGAAGCCATTTTTGTTTGCTTACAAGTTTGGAAGTTTGGAATAATTTTTTCAAATGTATTTATTGATTTATTTTTTGAAGGCAAGAACATAAGGATGAGCGAGCGAAAATGACTGGTGCAGAGAGAGAGGAGATTCTGCAGTTTTTGATGGAACCACATTTATTTGAGCTGGAGTACATCATCATTTAGAATAACCATAACACTCGACACCAAGCATTAAACTGGATGTGTTGGATTTAGTGGCTTTCAAGGCTAAATAAAAGTGTTTGGGAAGTATTGAGCCTATGAAAAGATAAAGAAGACTTGAAATATACCACACAAAGCGTTCCAGAGTTTTGGACAGACGTTTTTAGGAAGTTTTGATATTTTCATAAGTGTGCATCCATAGGCTGCCGGCAAAAGAGTGTGCATTTCTGGAATCAACTGTTCACCCTGGCAGAACGCTGTAAGGAAAAAAAAGTCTTCAATTCAAAACATCCAAGGGTGAGAAATTAAAATACAAAACATAATCTTGCAGTGCAGTATCACTTAGAAGGATCAAGTCAATTTAAGTCAATCATGTTTATAAAGCTTCAAAATAAAGCAAAGTTGTCTCAAGTTGCTTTACATATGGAGTACACACTCTATAATTAAAATATATAAAGATTTTTGTACCCAACAATTGAAAGCAGTTCCTCCATAAGCAACCACTTGATGACAGTGGCGAGGAAAAACTTCCCTTTAACAGGGAGAAACCTCAAAACAGATCCAAGACTCAAGGTGGGCGGTGATCTGACAGCAGCGGTTGGGCTGTGTAAATATTTAAAAATCCATTCCTATGGTTGAATGGATCTTCCTGATTATCAATATTTTCTAGCATTTTCCTTGCATGACAACCTGCTACAACGTCTTTTTTATCATTAATAGTTGATAGGTGAGGCAGCTGTTAAAAACGGTTGCATTTTCTAAGTCTAATTTTAGTAAACTGGCATCACATACTTGTAGACATCAGAGACACTGATGTCAGTTTTTAATCCCAAAGATTCACTGATGTTAAGCTCTGGAATCAAACCTGGAGTGTCAATGAACTGTGGAGAGAAGCAGCACAGAGATATTGAACACTTCATCTGTGGTGCTCTAGGATTTCTGCGGCATGCAAACAAAGGAGCGTGCAGGTGTCTGTTTTTGTATCGCTACCTTTAGCAGTTCTCCATCATCCCAGGGTTTACAGAGCAGCATGTAAGTGTTCCCGCCCAGCAGGAACAGCGCCAGCACCACAATCATTAACAGCCAGGAGAAGATGAAGCTGAAACCTGCACCCCTGCAACCACATCCAGATCAGAGGTCAAACAAGAGGCCAAGAGGTAAAACAGTTCCAACAGAGAAGCTATGTAATAATAAAAACGATGCTTTCGAAATCCACAACCCACCTGTCCCCCTCCAAAATCTATCAGAGAGGGGAGGAGCTTCAACATGTAAATGACCTAAAGTACCTTGGAGTAATACTGGATTCAGCATTATCTTTCAAGGGTCATTTAAAAGTATTGTGAAAACTGTTAACTTCAATTTGTGTAATTTTAAACAAATCAGAACTCTGACAGATAGTGCAGCCCACTTTGCTTTGTAACTCTTAAGAGGCAGCTGAAGCTGTGGTGAAGCATAAGCCAAACTTGTGACCAAGCATACATTTTAAAATTGTGTTAATGTTAATGTGCAATTCTACTAGGAGTGCAATAATACCAAGGGACCATGTGCAATAGGGTAATGTACAATTCAACCAGCACTTTATATTTTGTAACAGGACTATGTGCAATATACACAAACACTTTGGTCTTATTCTAAAGCACTTTATTATATCAAGCACTTTACCTGTACTCTGACGGTCCCTACCCCCGGCTCACTCACTTTATTGTGTAGTTTTGGTATTTTGTTATCAAAAGCTGTATTCAGTGTATATTTTCTATGTTTTTTCTGTGTAAATGTGTATCTCTGTCTTGCTGTGTAACATCACCCTGCCAGGGGACTACAGATGGAAACTTGCCTATGGCTACAATCTGGCATAATATTGTTCATTAATATGCACTGTCCCTTCTTTTACATAAATAAATAAATGAAAACAGACAATATCACAACAGAGCACTCACGCCATGAAGAAGGTGCCTCCACAACTGGCCGTAGAGGAGCGCTTTGTGGGGTCTGCATTGGATTTCAGACCCAGAGGGCCGAGGATCAGACCCATGACGTTACACGCCACCACCAGGAGGACCAGACAGCTCAGCGCCACACTCACACCCCATCTGAAGAAGCACACGCACACACACACACACACACACACATACACACACATATACAGTGACTGATGTTTGGCTTTTTCTTACATTGATCATATCAAGTGTTTGCCCATCCAGGCTTTTTACCTAATATGCTCGATTTCCTTGACATCTGGTGTTCTATTGCTGATTTCTCCCTGCAAACTGTTCAGAAAGTCCTTCACCTCAGTCAGAGCAGATGAATTGAGTTCATTGTTAACTTTGGAGATCTGTCTTTTAATTTCTTCTAATTGGACCAGGGTTTCTGAAAAACACATAGACACAAGCAAAAACATATATAGATTTTTTTCAAGTTTATCTTACAAGTTTATCAAGAAACTTTCCTCTAGAAAAGATGTGAAGGCCTAAAGTTTGTGCTCACTCACCCTGAACAATCTCTTTGGTTTCCTTGGTCACCGTCTCCGGGATGCTGTTTAAATATTCCTCTGTCTAAAGTGAAGACAAGCAGTGCTTTCATCTTCATAATAATGTGTGTCTACATTTGAATTGTGTCTTTCTGTCAAGATGTTTCCCTAATTGATTGAGGTTTAGACTGACTGCATTCAGCAACAATAATCATCCAACAAAATATTAATAAATACCTAAAAAAAATAAAATCACATAACAAGGCAACACAACTCAGTTCAGAATCTCTGCAGTCTGGAACAGGTAAAGGCAGAAACTCCCACTTATAATGCCTACCCTTTATCATGCATGTCATATTTGATAAATATGACAGCATTACTTCAGTTGATTATAAACAGGACAAAGTAAAAAAAAAACAAAAAAATACAAGCAGAGTTGCACTCAAAAGAGTCAAACTGTACAGCTTGCTTATCCTGTATCACCTATTTTTCTTTTTTCTTTTTTGTTTTGTTAGTTTAGATTTTGTTTGTATTTTCAGATCAACCATTTTCATATTGTTTCACTACATTTTTTTTCTTTGCCTTATGTAGTACACTACATGTCTTCAACTCCTTATAACAGCTATTCTGTAAATTATATATGTTTATTATTATTATTATTACTATTATTATTGTTTATTTGACAGGGATTTCTTGTTGAACATACGAATGCCCATTAAGTCATGTTGGCATCCTCTTTTTAAAAACAATTTTTGGATACTTTCAGGGAGTAAATTGTCATTAGCTCTATATGTGATTTAAAATGTTTTTAGATTGACCAAATCCTTAAGTTTCAGAGCCTTTAATTCAATAAAAAAAAGAGTTAATTTGCTCTCTTTGGGTCATTTTTTTAACCATCCCAGTGGCTCTCTTTTGGAGCATGAAGAATGGATTGGTATTTGTTTTGTTACCCATGAAGATGTTGCTTTGTAAGCGGGAGATTCATCTACAATTGCACAGATTAACTTCACTCCAAAGTGTGCAAATAAACAACAGACATAATTGAGTACAAGCTTTATCTTCTACATTATCTTTGGTCAAAATTTGTTTACGCTCTTTCCTCTGAGCGCTAATTCAGATCTGTCCACAATCTATGCATTAATTATCAAGTTCAATAATATTGTTTGTGTGTTTTTGTTTGTCAGAAGTCACCGACCTCATTTTGGAAAGTGGAGCTGAGATTAGCGGCTACGACCTCATCCACTGCAGACTGCAAGTTGTTCAAGCTGCCAAACTGTGGAGAACAACCAGAGTCACACACGTGCAAACATTGTGACCAGCAGTCACATGTAATCACATGTTGTACTTTAAACTAACAGAGGGGGGCAGCAAACGAGAACTTGACCGTTTTCATTGATGTTATGAAAAAGCCACAATTAAATGAGTTGTTCCTAAAGAATATTGAATGGTATCCACACTGCACAGTCCATGTACTAAAATACTGATGAGGGGAGGAGAACAGAAAAGAGGAAGAGAGCAAACAAGATAGGAGGAAAGAAAAGGACAGAAAACAAGAGGAAAGAAGAGGAGAGGAGAAGAAAGCAAAGAGAAGAAAACTTTTACCAGATGCTTGCAAAAGGCCACAATTAAATGAGCTGCTTTCAAAGAATAATGATACTCTGTACTTTTTAAAAAAAAGTCTTATTTTTTATACATTATATTCACTTGATTACTGATGAATAGAGAAGAAAAGGTGTTGAGGGGCAAAAAGAGAGAAGCAAAGAGGAGAGGAGAGGAAAAGGAGAACCGTTGACAGGGAGTCTGTATGTGTCAGAGTTAGAGGAGTGTAGGAGGGACTGAGCAGACCGGATTGGAGGAGGACAAATCAGCTGTTCAGACAAAGTTAAAAATGACAAGCTATCATCATGTATCGCATGGTCCATTTCCTGCGTCTGAGGTGGTTCACACAGCTGATTCTTGTATTGTACTTCAGCATATTCGTGATGTGAGCAGTCGAACCAAAATTAACTTTTGCATGCAATGACTGTGTTGTTTTAATCAATCTTACACTGGAATATCCTGATCTACATCACAGGTCATGCAAAAACAATACTTACAGGGATGGAGATATCCAGTGTTAGATCGTTTATCTCATCAGTAAATTTCTGACAGCCATTGCAGTTTTTATCATTGAAAGTCTTGTTGATCCTTTCTTGAATAGCAGTGAAATTCTCCTGGAGACCATCCATATCAGACTTCAGCTGGACCAGAGATGAGTTCAGTTTTTTTATTTGATCATTGATGTCTTCAGTCCCTGCTCACACAAACGACAAACAAACCAACAAACATCAGTCAGCATATGCACACGTTGAAGAAAACAAGGATAGATAAATAGATCTTGGCTACTGGACAGGTAGACTGAGCCATGCTAAGCCCCAGCAACAAGTTTTTTAATGTTTTTTTTGTTTGTTTGTTTGTTTTGTTTTGTTTTTGTTAAATTGATTCATTGTTCTTTTTTGTACCAACAACTTTCAAATATATTGGTCGCAGATCATCTGAATACAAAAGTCAACTACTAACTATTCTTTGTTTATTTGCCTGCTAACTGTCAATTATCATACCTTCTCAATTGCTGCCTGTGTTGATGTATGAACTAAGACTACTATACTATACTACTATAACACAAAGCCACTACTAATTCTGGGTTATTGTAGCCTACTTAAAAATTTCTTCTCGCTTAACACCTGAGAGCTGAGGGTGTGAATGGGAGAGGGTGAGCAAGTTGTCTTTATATATGTATTTGTATTGTATATTGTATGTTGTATGTACGTGTTGTGTAATTTTGTATCTGTGTTTATGGGACCCCCTTGAAAATGAGATGCTGCATTTTACGGAGCTATCCTTCAATAAATTCAAATTCAAATAAATTCAAATTGCTTTTTTTTTTTTTTTATCCATATTGTCTCCAAAAATTTTTAAATGATCCTACATGTGGCTTCAGTTTGTGCATGGATTCTAAGAAAAGGGGTTCGTTGGCATTAAAATACACAACAATCGTGGGGGTCTGGTGGCTCAGGTGGTAGAGCAGGCGCCCCATATACAGAGGTTGTGTCCTCAACGCAGCTGCCTTAGGTTCGATTCCACCTGTGGCCCTTTGCTGCATGTCTCTCCCCCTCTCTCTCCCCTGTTTCCTATCTACTCTTCAGCTGGCCTATCCAAGAAGTAAAGGCACAAAAGAAATCTTAGAGTATTGCTTGTTCCATCCGCTGCAGCCACTAGTACAAATATTTTTATTTACTTTAAACAGTACCATGCATGTCTTTTTTCTGGTTCCCTTTTCAAATTTGGCAACAAGCAATAGAACCAGTTGGTTTACAAAAAAGCAACCTGTCGGTGTGTCAAAGACTTAATTTCAGACATAAAACTGCTCAGTGCACTTATGAGCAGGGCCCTGCCTTTATGATGACTGATCTCCTGTCAAATATGTACACAAGCATTCACATGCTCAGGCTGAAACAGGACAGATTATGATGATGCACCGTACCTTTATCCAGATCTGTAACCGACTGCAGCGCTGGGTCCAGGGTTACTTGGAATCTGGCCTGGATCGCTCCTCCCAACTTAGTTCCAGTATCTGATTCACACAGAATAACAGGTGTAAGAGGATAATTATGTGTCCTTACGATCAGAGTGAACAAAAGTGATCCCTCTGTTTTTAAATTTTTAGTCTCCTGTCCTCACCATTTATGTTGCTTTCAATCATTTCTGTGGTTGCGTAGCCCTCTTTGGCCACAGTGTTGGTTTGCTGGAGAGAGGCAGAGGGAAAGCAAACGGTGTCAAAGTGTGCACACAAGATACAGCTT
>JAQLOL010014921.1:0-10035 GCA_029783665.1 Naso thynnoides
ATAACAAAAATACATATGATAAAATAAATTGTATCTTATATTTTTGTTATGTTTTTTATTCATTTTGCGAGGAATGACTTCACAAATCATAAATGACCTCATATTAGTCTCCAGAGAGCAGCCTGGAGTGTCCCTGAGCTCACCCAAAAGCTCCAGACATGCATTGGTGGAGAGGCGATATGTATTTATTTTGCCTCTGTCATACCAAAAATGTTGACACCAGTGGTAAAAAACCTGCTCTCCACACAGTCTTTCATGTATGCCTCCTCATCTCCCCAGTAATAGCAGCCCACTGGTGACAGCGCTGGGCAGATTAATGCCTCCCTTTCAAACATTATAAATACAGATGCAAACACAGTCACCAAAATCACTCTCAGGCTTGATAAATTGCAGTGCATGTGCAAAATTAGTGCAGTTGCATTTTTCCCTCCCAGTTTGCACACTGGGGTAAAAACGCCCCATTTTGCATATTCATTCAAATAAAAGTGCTAAATTGACAGTGTGCGCTGTCTTGCTCATTTGAAAGACGCAATCCTCATCCTTAGATCGGTGTGCACATTTGTTTGCAGTTGATATCAAGTTTGCCTTTGTTTGTACACGCGAACCTTCAGTAAATCTGGCTTTAGATGTACAAACGATGTACAAGATGTACAAACCTATCAACAAAGACACAGAGTGGTGGTGCACTCACATCAGAGGGATGTTACAGACTTGTACATTATCAGGTATCCAGCAGCATGGATCATTTTGTGTTCACAGTTATATGTAGCACATAATATACAGCTTTATGTGAGGACATGCTCTGCTGTTAGGACTCCCAGGCTCCATCTGGGTGAAGGGATAAAGGTTGTGTTGATGCACATCTGTACAGAGAGTTGGAACAGTCAGTGCAGCAGCTCGTATCTATAATTTAACAGCAGCACAGGGAGTGTGAGAAGGTATGAGGAACTCAGAGAAGTGCAAGAAGATGGGAAGCCACAAGCCTCAGAGGTCTCTCTCTCTCTCTCTCTCTCTCTTTGTAACACACACACACACACACACACACACACACACACACACAGATATGTACAGCAGAGAACAGTGTTTCCTCCTCTAGGGAATTTAAAAGCAGATACAATTAGGTGTCTCCCAAGTCCAGACGTGCAGACTGCAATCAGTGATTTGTTTCTTTTTCTCAACTTCGTGTTTCTCCTAAACGCCTGAATTTATCCTGAAAGTCTGTTAAGTAAAAAGCCCAAAATGTTTTGATATAAGCGGAATAAAATGCCAGTGTGTTTGAGAATAATAAGAACTGCTGTGAATCAATGAATGTCAATGTTCTTTTTAAACAAAACACTTTGAAAAGACAACATTTGTTTGATGTATTGTTAATTCCTCATGTTTTTTTCCTCTGAGAACAATAATGGCCCTCCGACACGTCCCACAGACACAGAGCATGTTGTTATTCATTCGATGTGGCGTTTTGTTGGCACCCAATAAATGTAAGTCAAATATTTACTCCACTTTGAGCTCTGTTTTGGTCGCAACCACTCCTAAGATTTAAAAATTGTCTCTTATGTTGTACTAAGTGTTGCACAGTATTCACAAGCTAGAACAGTGTCAGCTCCACAAGTGAACACCAGGGGGCAGGGCCCCCCACTTAATTCACTGGGTCCTCTCTCTTGTTGAGACCATGTCAGTGTTTCTCCCTCATCATGATCATTTTTGGGTTTCTCTCAGAGGAGCCTCTTCGGGTAAGCTTACCAGGAAATATCTGCGGATCATTCAGCAGGCCCAAAAGTCTGGGCTGGTCTGAATGGAGCGAGTAAAATTAGGGTGTGACGAGCAGAACAAAACTTGTGTCCCTTCACAGACTCGTCTCTCTTACTCTTAAGGACTTGTCCATCCATGTTGTCTGCTCCATAACTACCTATAAGAGAAAATGCTAATGAGGAGCATGCAGCTAGCTCCACTCAAGTAGCTGTGATCAAAATGCTGCTGCTGATGATTATGCAAGTGAGGATGAGACTAAAAACAAGACAAACACAAACATTTTGGACATTTACAATGTATTCAGTGTTTTGTTTTTGTTTAATTGGATTCAAACTGACAGCTGCTGGACAAAAACATCAGTGGTATGTCATTTCATATTCATTATTTATAGTGACACAGGCTTGTCATAGCTGCTGGCCATGCAGTCTTCTTCTTCTTCTCCCTCTTCTTCTTTTTTTTTTTAGAGAAAGACCAGTTTGTTGCTGCTTATGTTGTCAAAGGTTGTGTTGACAATCTGTAGTTTGTTGTCGTGTTTATTGTTGATTTCCTTGGCTGTGTGACTAATTGGCTCTATAATATCCTAAAAGCTGAAATCTATTTAATCATCATCTTCTTTTTTAATGGTGAGAAAAGTGAGTTAATGTTCTTCTGACACATCCAGCAGACATGCAGCAGCATTATCATTTATTTGATGTAAATTTTGTGGCCACCTGAAAAATGCAAGTCACATATTTACTCTATTTTAAGTTCTGGTTTGGTCTCCACCAACTCCTGAGAATTAAAATTCTGGCTCTGTAGTTAAAGTGTTAAAATGTATTCTGGAGCTCAAACTGTGTCAGCTCCGTGGGTGGGCACCAGGGGGCAGCGCCCCCCCGCTTCATTTAGTTTGTAGTCTCACTTAAACAAAGTGTGAATGTTTTCTCTGTCATGGTGATGATTGTTACGTCGGAATGTTTCTCTACCTTTTACGAGCAGTGGACCCCATGAATATTTCTTTCATCCTGATTTCATGTGCTGTGTGCTGACATGTGAAGTCAGTGAGTTTTCAACAACACGTTCCTGCAAACTTTCAACAATAAAAGCCCTATCAGGAAATGATGGTGTGTGCCCTCCGAAACACTGGAGGGATCTTCATTTGAAAAGAATACAGGAAGTGTTGAATTTATGTAAACAGTGTAATGCCATAACTTAAAAAGAAAGATGATCGTGGATGAAAATGAGGCTCTGAATATGACAAATATTGGACGTATCAAACAAAGGAAGTTGGAAATAAAGGTAAATTTCCCAGTCACTATTTCGATTAGATTAGATATACTTTATTTATCCCTGTAGGGAAATTTGAGGAATAATTTATGTTTGTGAAGGTTAAAGGATCTTTTTATTACATTATTTCATATTATCTTATTTCACAGACCCCTTGCAATTGCACCACAGACCACTAGGGGTCCCTGGACCCCCGGTGAAGAACAAATTCCTCAGGATAACCATAAAATGTCAGATGCTGAGCCAACCAACATCAGCGAGCGTCCCACCGTGTGTTCATTTGCCTTCTGTCTTTGGTTTCCTGCCCCGCTAGTTTAATTTTAATATCCTATCAGCAGTAATAATGCTTAAATATTAGAAATGACAAACGGACGGCATTTAGTCATAAAAACCGTGCAGGCGGCTTGTTGGTCAGGTTCAGGTAATTATGCTGTTTTTGTGAGTACATGCTTGTATGCTGAGACTTGAGTCCACCTTTCACATTACACAAGGTCATTTTTAGAAGTTTGACTTGTGAAGTTTTGAGTTTAAAATGTGATGATGAGTGAACACAAATACATGGTCGTACCGTGCAGCAATCATCACCGAATAAAAAGAGTCTACAGAGTGAAACTACTTTTGAAAAGACTGTTTCAAATTTATTTCTGTACCAAAATCCAGTTTCAAAACATGAACCTGAAAAGAGAAATGAGCAAAGTACAAATTTTACAGAATCAAGCAATCCAAAGAAATTTCTCTTAGCAGTGTGGTGTGTTTGTAGATATTTTGTATTACGTAGTTGTGATACTCGTTTTTTGCTCTGTGCTTAACACAAAATTTTTACCTTCTGTTGTTGTGAAATGCCTCTTTGACAAATTCTAAAAATTTACAGTCAACCACAAAGCAAATTTTGCAGCTGTGTTAAACATTTAGAGAGTAATGCTAAAGAAGGCATCACATGTGTTGTTCTGGCAGCGAGGGATACATAGATCATCTTATCTCATTATAAACCTCAAATCATGCTTCACTGAATCAGAATCAGATTATGGGTTCACACATGAGCACAGAAAACAAAGACGTTTGCAGGTCCAGATACGCTCTGTGTGTGTGTGTGTGTGTGTGTGTGTGTGTGTGTGGTCTCCTCTTTGATGTTACATGGCTGGGGGAAAAAAAGGCGCAGGTCGACTAACCATTTTACTTTAAGTGGCCTATTGATCAGTTAGAGTGTTCCCTCTTCTGCCAGGAAAAGAATGGAGCTTATTTTTAGGCACAGCAGCACTTTGATGGCCGCATGCATTCAGCGAGTGTCAATTGATTGAAGGGAACATAAAGTTTGCTTTAGTGAGGTTACTTTTTTAAAACTCTGCAGTTTTACTGGAATCAGCTTGTTAGGGCCATCTCAGGGGTTAATATCCAAGTTTTAAAGTCACTTTTTTCAAAGTTAAATCCAAATGATCTGCGCAGTTTTGGGAGGAGGGAATCAGGATCGATGACCAACCAGCTCAGTCCTTTTTTTTCATTACCAGATCTCACGACTCTCCCTCATTCACATGCATGTCATCACCTTGGCTCACTACCTGATAGCTCCAGGTGTTGCCCACATTACATCCAGGAGCTCTAAATCAGCAAACCATATTCAAGCACCTCATTGTCAATGATCGTAGAGTCCAGAACTCTTGAAACCTGCAAATTTGCAAGAAAAAAACCCTCAAAAATCTGTTTTTCTTTCTATCAAGGAGGGTCTACACTCAGCAAGGCTGGACAGATGCCGTGTCTTTTGGATTAAGCTTGCAGTGGCAGAGCTCATCAAACTCTACTTTTCTGTCGGTTAATGTGAAATGAGAGTATCATCCAAATGTGACCCTGGCATGAATCATTCACTCCTGAGTTCTTGGACCTGAACCAGTTCATCCCGGAGCTTCACAATCCACACACACCGGGCTAAAATAACATGCATCCCCTTACTCCTTTGTATAGTCCTTCCTATTACGATTACGCAAATGAAAAGTAGAGTTTGACCAGATCGGCCACTGCAGGCATTATTCAAAACAACATCTGTCCACCCTTACAAAGTGGACAGATGTTGTTTTCTTCCTTGATACAAAAAAAATACATATTTTTGATGTTTTTTGGAGTTTTTTGTCTCACAAATTTGAGTCTAAAACTCACAAGTTGCACGTTCAAAATTTTGAAATTTTGCCCTAAAAAACTTTTTAAAAAAATTTTGACTGTGAAAATCTGAAATTTACCCCCCCCCCTTCCAGCTCATCTTTTTTGAATCTCTAAAATGGCCCTAATATGCCGTCGTAAAAATCTTTTTCATTTCAGTTCAGAGATCTGATTAAAACCACAGGAAGACATTATCATGGCATTACTCTGCTCATTTGAGCAACTTTGTCAGGCTCTCTATAGAGACCTGTAGTCAGTGCTCTGTATTTTTTATTTTTTATTTTTAAGCGAGAGTGTTACCATTCTTACTAGCTTGTAGCTTAATACCCATTTCAGTTAGGATGCTTGGTACGGCGCAGATCTTGTGCTCAAGTAAAAGTTTGGCGCTGGGCGCATGGACGACAAGCAACACTCTCACGCTCTGCTCGGTTCAACGGCACACAAATCTGCCCCTGCACAGTGCAACACACAGACAACGGATGGTTTTGAAAGCAGAGGGGTGCAGTTTGAAACCAGTGTAAGTGAAAGGACCAGTTTCGACCTCTGACCACTTGTCTCACATGACCTCCACAGTACAACAGAAACATGTGTGACAGGTTTTTTTTCTCAAAAAAAGCTTCTTCTTAATGTTACAGACTTGTACATTATCAGGTATCCAACAGCAGGGATCATTTTGTGTTCACAGTTATATGTAGCACATAATATACAGCTTTATGTGAGGACATGCTCTGCTGTCAGGACTCCCAGGCTCCATCTGGGTGAAGGGATAAAACGTGTGAGAGGCATCAGTAAGTATAATGATGCCTCTCACACGTTTTATTTCACTTCATATTGCACGTTCCTTACACACTGACACTCATTGTTCAGCTGCAGAGCGCACGCCAGCTGCTGCAAAGCTCAGACGATGCTGGGATGTGGCCAGGGGCAGGATGCAAAACAACAACAACAACAACAAATAGATAATTGTAAGTAACTGTAACATGTTCACTGCAGCAGAGTTCACTTTGACTCCCCTAACACACATTTTACACAAGTATAAAAAGTTCCCCTAAATAATGATGGTTATATATATAACTTATATAAAAATATAAAACTGTTTTTTTTTTTTTTAAAGGGACCATTATTAGCTTCGCCTGTGGCATTTTGCATATTGTGACTTAGCCTGGCAGCTAATGTTATTTTCCTCTATGTGTCGCTTAATAAATAAGATATTATTAAGAGATGATTCAAAAAATCCTTTGCATGGGCAAGACTAGAAAATAATCATGTACGGATTTAAGCTATGCACCTTCCTGTGGAATGAAAATAACATGCAGTCTAATTACCTTCACTCTGTGAAAAAAGAGGACTGTGCTCATGTGCTTGTGTCACTCTGTCACTCTGTCACTCCTCATGCACGATCCCAGCGTTGCTTTTCATTTGGTGACAATATTTTCAAACAGCGGGCAGAAATATAGGAAGGCGTTCGAACCTGAAAACTTCTCCTCTTTCAACAGATCCACAAAAATAATATGACGTCAATTCACAACTCATACCATTTTTGCAATCACTCATAATCTTTGCAATAAAGTAGTTTTATTCAGTTGACTCCTCAAATGTTGGAGAAAATAAAATACTACGACAGAAAAATAAGTTTTGGTAATCTTTGGGATCATGATGTAGCGGGATGGTCACAGATTTGTTCAAATATACAATATAGCTCACATAACTCTTCAAATTCAACGTTCTGCACAGAGTGTACATACTCCAGTCAAACTGAATGCTCCACACTCACAAATATCCTTTTATTTTGGAGGTGCACGTTTTGCGTATGTTGTAGTCCTGTTGAAAACGACGGATAAAATGTTTTCTATTATTTCCACAGTTCAACTCAGTTCAGCTTTGATGTTGTGTATTAAAATACAATGAAATTCTAATATACAATATACAGTACACAATAACATTAAATATACATATATATATATACAGTGACAGTGTGTATCATAGTCTTGGCAACTTGGAAATCAGTCTAATACCTACTATGCATCTCTGCTTACTTGATAACTTTAATATGCTGTCAAAAGAAATTCTGTAAATTTTGCATTCAGTGCTGCAAAAACTATTATTGCCCGCCTCAACAGTGTGCCCATGAAGGTGAGTATGTCAGTGAAATGGAATAAAATGAAAGAAAAACGGAATTATTTTTTCATGGTTCAGGAATTTAAAAAATGCATACTTGGAGCTGACCCTTCTTCGTTTTTAATTACATGGTTCTCAGCCTCATTACACCCTGGAATTGTCAATAGTAGGAATATATGCGAGTAATTACCCGAATGACAATGCAATCTCATCATTTCTACTGGAGATGGGAGTATTTTACTGGAGACTAATGGCATCTCCTGCATGGACAATAGCCCAGCTCTCAATAAGTGTTAAGGATAGTGCGCACACACACACACACACACACAGAGGAAACTGTGTACCGGTCTCTGTAGCACGCTGGAGTGGAGACCTTAGTTTCAGTGTCAGTTTACTTGGGCGAGCCTGGGAAATGTCTCTAATGCACCTCTGCTCATATGTCCTACACGACCTTGATGAGATGAAAGAGCAGCTACTGTGCGCTAGAGAAGAATCATCAGTCGCTGAAGTTTCAGCTTCTTTTTGCCTTGCCGTACCAGCTTTTTCTCAGCCCATCTGTGGAACGCTGCATTCATGCAGAATCTCATTAAATAAAGTAGGATCTACTGAGTTTGCACTGAAGTAAATTTCCAAATTATCTGCCTTCTGTTTTTGTCTGAACAGCCAGGGGAAGGAGGATTCTGCCATTTTAAAGCCAGGCTTTGGAAAATCCAAATACAGCAAGTAAATATCTTCAACACGCAGACTTTGTTCATGCCAATAAGATAAATACAAGACATACACTAACTTAAATCTGGCATGTCATTTAGTCACATCTCAACTGAATTAATGTAAAGCTGTGGTAAGTCGTGTGCTGGAACAGAATTTGAGATAAGACCCTCTTTCTTCAGCTCTGTTGTCACGACAACACAGCAAACAGAGTTTCTGAGCATCTTCCCCCAGCAAAGGTTTTTCCAAAAGATCCATTTTAAATGATCTAAATCTGAGTTTGTATGACGGCATATTAAGGGTCATTGTGGAAAAAAAAAAAGATGAGCTTGGTTGGGGGTAATTTTTGAGTTTTAAACCAGCAAATGTATGAGAAAAAAACTCAGATATTCTGACATTATAAAGTCACAAAGTTTGGAACAAGAAATAAACTCGAAATTGTGTTTTTCTTTCTATCACATTAAGAAACAGTCGACACTTTGCAGCGTTGGCCAGATGTTGCTTGTTTTTGGATGATGCCTGCAGTGGCAGATCTGATCAAACTCTGCTTTTCAGTTGGGTAGCCTAGTTCTGACAATAAGGAATGTACAAAGGAATAAGGAAATACTTATTTGCACCCAGTGTAAGCATGAAGTGATTCAAGGCAGACGATAATAATTTAATTTCAAATGCAAGGAAATTAACACAGTGACGGTGTGTGATTCTGGATCACACACACGTCAAAAGGGGGAAGGAAAAAGGCGTTAACTGTCCTTGGGTGTCCGTGCACACTGACGTCTGCGTCAATCAGCTGAGGGCGCGCTAAATTGGTCTTAAACACCTGTGTGTGTGAGAGAGACCTAAATGTACAGAACAGTCCTTTAATAACTCATGCTTTTCAGATGAATTCAGTTTGATTTGTTTTAGCTGCGCAGTTTAAGAGGTTCATCTCATAGCAGGACGTACCGTAAAATTCTGAATATAAGTCGCACTTTTTTTCCTTTTTTTTTCATCTAAAAAGTTGGGTGCGGGTTATACACCGGTGCGACCTATAGGCCAAGGTAAATGTTGATGTGATAAATTTGACCCACAAGATGGCGCTACGTAGCTAAAGATAGGGGTGTCGTCAGAGCTAGCCAGTGTGCACGTCTCGGCGCCATATTGTCGCAGAGACGTGCTCGACACACTGGACACGACGGCCACGACAACCAAACATGTCTGTAAAAACAACAAGAAAAAGCTACACGGCATCACAAAAACTGCACGTCGTGGATTTTGCTGAACATAATGGAAATCGCCAGGCGGGGAGACAGTTTAATGTTGATGAGAAACTTGTTCATTGCTGGCGGAGAAACAAGGCAAAACTCGAGGTAATGCGAAAACGAAGAAAGCTAACGGGGAGAAAATGCCTGTGGCCACGGGTGGAAGATGCTGTTTCTGACTGGATCGCGGAGCAAAGACGTAAACTAGTCCCTGTGTCAAAAAACATGATTCGGATGAAGGCAATTGAGGTGGTGAAACAGTTGAATGAGACCAATTTCAGTGGAAGTGTTAGCTGGTGTGACAGGTTCATGAAGAGAAAGGCACTAGCACTTCACAGAAGAACTCGCATTTCACAAAAGATGCCGAAGGACTACAAGGAGAAAATGATAACGTTCCAGCGGTTCATAATTAAAATGCGCCAGCAGAGATCCTATGAACTCGGGTGAATTGGAAACATGGATGAGGTCCCCATGTGTTTTGATATGCCGCCCGACCGCACCGCCAATAACCGAGGGGAGAAGACAGTGCAGAACAAGACGTCGGCACATGAGAAATCCCATTTTACTGTTGTATTGTCATGTTGTGCTGATGGCACCAAACTGCAGCCACTTGTCATCTTCAAAAGGAAAACGCCCCCCAAAGAGCACAGGCCGGCAGGAGTGCACGAGAAAGGATGGATGGAGGAAACAGTAGGTTGTTCATTTGTTTCTAACTGTATGTATCCACGCCAGAGGTGGGAGTAAGTCACATACATGCAAGTCACAAGCAAGTCTCAAGTCTTAACCTTCAAGTCTCAAGCAAGTC
>JAQLOL010014922.1:0-10035 GCA_029783665.1 Naso thynnoides
TGCGTGACACGATACCACACGACCGCTGACGCACACACGCACGCACGCACACAACCGCGGTCGAACACCCGCACATAGCTACGCGCACACACACACAAACAGGTGTGTGCAGATATTCTTGTTAGGACTTTACATTGACTCCCACTCATTTGTAAAGCCCGGCCCAAACCCTTAAACTAACCCTAACCTTAACCAATTTATGCCTTAGCCCAACCTTAACCTAATCTCAATTCACACCTTAGTTTCAAACTGAACCAGGACCTCAGAAATCAAGTCATGTCACATTAGGGGCCTTCTTTGGTCCCCATAAGGACTACTGGTCCTCAAATGGTCAATGTTTATGCCAGAAAAGGTCCTAAATGGGTAACAAAACCAGTACACACACACACACACACACACACACACACACACACACACACACTCACACGCACACCACACAATGTCACACAGAAACAGTGCAGGCGCATGGGAGCTTGTTTGATGGAGGAGTGTGACCTCTTCTGGTTCTTCAGTGGAAGTGCAGTTTGTTCCTCTGTAACTCAAGTCACTGTTTCGGTTGGCTACCTGTGTCACAAACTGCTGACTTCATCAAATGAACACACACACACACATTCGCATGCACACACACTGTAAAAACACCTTGTCCTCACTGCAGCGTTCAGTCCAAATACATCATTTCATTCTCACTTTCTCACACAGCCTCATCTGCTCTCTCTCTCCCCTCTCCTACATGCACGCACACACATGCGCGCGCGCACACACAGTTATTCTATCTAGCTCTCTGCGTCACATCGCTTCCAAGTGATTAAATGTTACACAAAGGACAAATTAAAAATAGAGGAGAACTTTAATGGTGCAAGCTGTCGAGCTGAAATTAAAACACACACACACAGAACAGATTATTCTCTTTCTCTCAAACACATGCACACTTATGTCCCATAATGCACATGTATTGCTCAGGAATGACAAGATAATTTCAGGCATTGCAACATATAATTACAGAGAAAGAAGCTCCTGACACTGACACAGTGCAGCAAATAAGGGACACAAGCAGCGAGTTGTGCTTTTGATGACAAATCTGTGCAGCTCAGCAAAAGTCTTGAAGTTTGCAGAGTTACAGCAAAGATGCAGCGTGAGCAAAAACACACAAGAACGTAATGGAGCAGAGTTACTTTTCAGTACGACTTTGTTGCCATAAGCAAACAAAACGAAACAGAAAAAAAAAAAAAAAAAAAACTTTGGATTTTTGCACTCACAGCTGCAGCACTTTGATAAGCTGGAGAGCAAATAAGATGAGAGGGCTGCTTTCTCACAGAGTCTGAGTCTGAATATCTATCTATCTATCTATCTATCTATCTATCTATCTATCTATCTATCTATCTATCTATCAATCAATCAATCAATCAATCAATCAATCAATCAATCAATCAATCAATCTATCTATCTATCTATCTATCTATCTATCTATCTATCTATCTATCTTACACATCTGTATTTAAAATCACCAATGGAACCAAGTATTTAACCATTTGGAGGCACATAGAGGCAAAACGATTTTTTAGTTACAGTAAGGTCAGCGAAATGGGCAATTTTCCTGCAATTTTTGTTTGAACAAAGAGCCAAGAACCCATTATAAGCATTTAATTCTTATTTAGTGATTCAGCAGAGTATGATATTTTAATATA
Organism: Naso thynnoides; assembly: GCA_029783665.1. Classification (NCBI taxonomy): domain Eukaryota; kingdom Metazoa; phylum Chordata; class Actinopteri; order Acanthuriformes; family Acanthuridae; genus Naso; species Naso thynnoides. The sequence continues at coordinate 1,686 of JAQLOL010014922.1, forward strand.
TTTTAGCTGAGCTGTACCTCTGAATGTAGAAGAGTCTAGAAGGGGCAGCAGTTTAATCTGGCTGATCTATTTCTATTTAAAAAATGAGAGAAAGAGGGAGGCTTCTCTCGCTGACGTAGGTCTGTGGAGCGGATTTCCACGTGACTGACTTGATGCTCCTATTTCGAAGGCTGGACTGAGGTAGAGTCAGATCACAGGAGGACAGACACGGAGGAGCGTTGAACACACAGCATCAGCGCCCAGAAGGCTGCATCTTCATCTGTATCTTCATCTTCATCCGTTCATTTCCTCCTCTCAGTCCTTTTTCAGAAAATATTTTTATGCACAAATTGCGCACCGGTATTTATTTTCTTCCCGTCCAAGCCTGCGAACCCTCTCAGCATTTCCAGCAGTTTTTGCGTCGCTGTCATCCTGCGTGTGTGTTGAATGTGTCGGCCGGCTGCAGCGGCGCTGGCGGCGCTGACCGCCTGCCTCTGCGCTCCGCTTCTGTGCGCGGCGGCCAGAATCCAGCAGCTCAACTACCGACCGGTCATCGGTAAGATTCAGCCGCAGAAACGCTCATTTGGGTCTGTCACTCTCCGTACGTGTGTCACGGATTTTTCTCATGTAATTCTCATCGAGAATGTTCGAGAAAATGTGTGTGCGTGAGTAGACAGGATGTGTGTGTGTGTGCATGTCTCTACTGTTAAGGCTTTGTGTGTGTGTGTGTGTGTGGCCTATTACTGTTATGTCATCTTTGACTTACCTGTGGTCAGTGCGTATTTGCGCTCTGTAGACTATTTGTTCTGGTGCTGCTTCTCCTGTGTTCATGCGTGTGTGGCTGCTGCGCATCTGAAATCTAAAGTTAGACCGAAACTACAAGGAGAGTCACCATTTTAATACATGTTGAGAAATGCAGTGAGTAAATATGGCCGTTTAGAAAAACAAAACAAAACAAAAAACAGCAACAAACAGGCAAAAACTAACAAACAAACAAAAAAAACGTCGCATGTCTTCGTTTGTATGTTTAAGGTTGAGTCTCAACCCAAAATGAATCAAAGATAAGTATATCCGAGATCATAATGAGGTCTATGTTGTACTGGGTTAAGATTGGATCTGAAGAAGAGTTTGAATGAATTGAATGATGATGATGATGATGATGATGATGATAGATTCCTTATTGTAGCCTGTGACACAATATTTATTAGGGTTCATGTCAGTTTGTTCTCTCAAAACAGAAACATTAATTATCAAAGGCAGCAGAGAAGCAACTTATAACCCTTCAGCTAACATCTGAGTCCTCTGTCCACAGAAGCTGTTTGGTTTGAAGGATATACAGTAAGTTCATACAAAAGATACAGCAAGAATGACGAGCTGTTACGGGATGTAGCCACATCATGTTTCCAAACTGAGTTCATGACTCAGGATCCGTGGTCATGACTTAAGTAAGACGTGCATTAATGTTAATTTGCACTGTCACTGTGAGGTTAGCAAGCCACCACAGATGTTTGTTTGTTTGTTCGGCAACCAAGTGTCATAAGTTTCTCAGCTTCTTAACTTCCCTTTTCAGTTAACGTTGTTTTGTTACATATGTATATATGTAACACATAACACATTATCTTGAAATGTTTTTTGATGCTTTGTGATACATCATGATGTGCTCCAGTAAATTACTAAATTGAGTTATAAGTCATACCAGATTACAAACACTAACTGATTAAATGATGCTGACTGATGAGTGCTGTGGTTAGTCAGGATTTAAATATACTTTACCTGTTGAATACAGTTTAAAACTTCATTGTTCACACTTTAGAGTCATTTTTTTACAGAAAAAAGTCTAAAAAGCTGGAAAATTATAACAAGAGCTTTAGTTTCTGCTTGTGTCATCTGTCAAACTTTGATTTCCATCTGACTCACATGAGTATCAGTCATGGAGCTGGATGTGTGCAAATGGAAAGGGAAGGATAAACTGTCGGGGAGACGCACGTGTCACAAGAATGAGCAAGTCGGTACCTGCAGGGAATCTGCTCTCTTCAGTGCATCAGTGGAGATTTTTCCTTGTCAAAACACTGAGGTCCACTGCTGTTTGTGTCTGTGTTAAAGTTGTCTGTGCTCTGCTCACTGCAGGTGTGTTGGCACAGGAAAACCTTCCAGGAGACCAGTTTGCTCGCGGCTCATCTTACATCGCTGCCTCCTATGTTAAATACCTGGAGGGGGCCGGGGCAAGGGTCGTACCCATCAGGTAGGCTTCAGCATTCAGGTGTGACCTCTCGGTGATACCTGTTGGTCGTAGCAACCAGACCAGATTTACCAGTTATCAGGAGGCCTGTGGCAGCTTCTGGCTCCCTAATAACCCCCACTGTACTTCCTCCCTCTGTGCATTGTGTATGTGTTCTCTCCACCTCTTTCACAGAACAAGCCACCTTGGGTTTCGCCCGTTAATTGCAATAGGTGGTTTGCTTTGCATTAGCTGTAATGTAATCAGTCCCTCCAGAAAAACGCAGAGTTTTTTTGTGATTGTAGCAGGCAAAAATCCCTTTTCTTTAAAAATGCAATGGAATATGCAGGGTTTTTAATGCGACTTTATGCGGTGAAATTGCGGGAAATTGGTAAAGTTGCGCGAACTTGCCAAACAGAGGGAAAATGACTGCCCCCCTGTGAAGTAAAAAGTGCAACGGGAATTACGAAATCATGCAAGCCCCGCATGTTTTGCGTATTCTGCTTAGAAATCTACGATTTTTTTGGGTGAAAATGCGGCATCTTTGAAAAAAATGCAACACCTACATAATTACGCGGGTTTTGGCTGATTATGCATTAACTCACGTGATCGCATAATAATGTTTTTCTGGAGGGACTGTGCAATGTATCTCTAAAATGGTGAAAGGAGTAAATAGGGAGGTCATTATTACTGCATAAGATTGTCCTAGGTTACATGCAAGCATTGTGTCTTGTCCTTTTTAAGGTGTTTTGCATAATTGGACATCATAGTGTTCAGCTACCAGCGAGACAATCCAGTTTCTCTGGCTGGTTTCTGGATTCAAACATCAACTGTATTTTAATGTAAATCAGCACATCTTAGCCCCTTTGTCTCCTTTTAAAGTGGGCCATTTGCTGTGTGGCAACAACCGAAAGCATCAGATTACAAAGTGGGGGAGTTCTCCAGCAATACATAAACAATTAGAAGCAGTACATTAAGGGTGGTTTCACATTAGGGACCCAGGCCCAGACCTGGTTACACTTGACCCCATGATTCATCCATTATGTTTGCATGAAAAAGTGGTTGCTTCTTCTTCTTCTTTGCATGTATTGGCAGATTGCAAACTAACTATGTGCATCCTGCCACCTACTGTATAGGACCATGTAAATACACAACTGAACTCAGGTATGGAACGACGTTACTAATGTGAAAGTGGGCCAGCTGTGGAGAGGAGAAGGGGAGCAATAGTGCTCGGGCGTGGTGCGAAAAAAATCATGCCTAATGGGTAAACACCCTTAGTGTTAAGGATACATTAAAGAGTTTTTTGATCAGTATTAATCTCATGACTTCTTGATTTGATAAAGCACCAAATAGGAGTTTCACCAACTTATTGACTAGTCAACTACCCTCACCAGATGGCGCTGTAGGCACCAGTCAAATAGTCATGGATGGCATCCCTTTAAAGACAACTGTTTATGATGTTCTTCTTTTGTTTATAAAAGGCTCATTGGTAGGCTATTTTTTTTTCTTTTCAAGGTTATAAAATGTAATCCTGCATAGTTTGACATGTCATAGAAGAATACTTGAAGCCTCTGTAACACAGAAAACAGTTTTCATTGTTCAGAAGAACCCTTCTCTGTATGTCTTCGATATATAATGACTAGTTGACTACTATTTTGAAAAACTGGTAGTCATGAAAGCCCTAGAGCCAAACAACTTTAAATTGTTCACTGCTTGAGCTCATTAATACCAAACCTGCTATGATTATGGTTATACTACTTAATTATTTAGTTCATTTGCAACAGAGCATGCCAGCATCTTAAATCTTCAAAAAAATTTCAGCACTCTTAACCTTTAAACTTTCAGCCACAGCAGGCGGTTGCTTCCAGAAATTCCACTGTAAGAGGACATTGTAATATAACTCATCATACTTTTTACAGGTGACCTACTGATGGTGGTATTCTTAATTGCATTGACTCTGCCCACATTAGTCTTTGTCAGGCACCATGACTAACTATGCTGTGATTTTTACCTTTGCCAAGAGGGTATTATTTTTGGTGCTGTCTGTTTGTTAGTGAGCAGGATTATGGAAAAACTACTTGGCCAATTCCCATGAAACTTGGAGGAAGGCTGTGGACTGGACCAAGGATGAACCCATTAAGTTTGGGGGGAAATTTGATGTGTCATTGCACCCACAGGGGGCACTACAGCTGTGTTTCTGATTTAAATAGCCAAAATTCAGTGGAAATTGCTCTGATCAACACCAAACTTTGCTTGAACAGTGTTGCGGGCTCTGCCTTGAGTTTGGTCACACAGAGAAAAAATACAACGCACCCACGGGGTCACTAAGCAATGTTTTACACTTTACAGAAGTGAAGTGAAGGTATTCCCTCTCGGAGTACCTTTCTAGTTCATAAATGATTCTGGTTTGAAAGGATGTCAAGGATAGTGGATCTATAATATGACATGGTGTTAACAGGCAGGCATTGTGGTTTGTCAGGTTTCATATATTTTATATATGGAGTGGCAGTGCATGTTATGTAGAATTTTTGTTGTTCACATTTAGAGGGATCTCTTTTACAGAAATCCTGCTGGAAAATAACCAAAAGAGCAATAATTCCTACTCCTGTCTGCTTTCAAACTGTGATCTCCATCTGCTTCACGTCAGTATCAGTCATGGTGCTGAATGTGCTTTCATGTGGGCGGAGCCTGTGCTAATGACAACGTCATCACTGTATCACTAGTTCACTGCATTATGTGACATTACTGTTGGCTGGAATCAAGTCTTTTTATCATTTTGGTTTTACCTGTTTTCATAGTGTCTTGTGTGTAAGTTAGTTTTAACGGGTTTGTTGTTTGCATTTGATGCAATAAATTCAAGAAAAAAACACCAGCACTTTTCCTCTCTTCCTCACAGTCATGATAATGGTTACTGAGAGGAAGAGGATGCAAGCTTCAAGATAAAATTAACAAGTTTTTTTTTTTCATCCTTAAATGAAAATTTGTAGTCCTTCACAAAATGCATCACAATACAAAAGAAAAATAGATAATAATGGTCACGTATACAGTTTTTTATTTGCATCTATTGACATACATGTAGTTCTACACACCAGGAAATCATTCTGAGCTTTTCTTTTGCATCTGTTTGAGTTTAAACAGCAGCAACAAGACAACATTTTGATCGACAGACTTATTCTAAATAGTGCACTTGCCAACAGAAAAACAATGCACTAGACATCAGATGTGGTTTCTGTGGTCAATAGCTGCAACAGTCTGATGCTGCAAGATAGCAGTGTGCCAACTATGTGACTGATCTTTTAAGAGTAACACTTTCATCACTCACAGATGAGGACGAGTACATTCGTTTTTTAGATAAAGTGGGCATGAAAGTGAAAAGTGTGTCACAAGGAAAATAGCAATGACACTTGCATTGTGCTGTTTTGCTGTGCACCGCTTTTGCACCGCATGGAACATAGGGCCCATAATTCTTCATTTGTTAAGTTTACATTCATTCCGATCTAGTGTGTGCACTCATCTGCTGGTTTCATCCAGAGGGATTAATAATGTGTTACTGTCATTGTTAGTTTTTTGATTCTAACTTTTTTTTATCTGTGTCTGTTTTTGTTTTTTTGTTTTTTGTTTTTCTCTCAACAGAATCAATCGCACAGAAGAAGAATATGTTAAAATATTCTCCTCCATAAATGGGTGAGCTGACTTGGGTTCCCTTGTTGTTTGTTGTTCAGCTCTTTATAAGACACACTAGCTGTCTTTTGCCTCCATTGGCCTTATAATTACACAAAACAAGTCTGTGCTCATGACTAATTCAGACAAACGTGCTGTTTTCAGGTTTTAGATAATATACATATTTTTTATTTAGTGTGAATTTAATAGACACTTCATTTCTTTAAAACCTGGTAGCCATCATTGCATGACATATAACAAGCCATAGACTGTGCGGGTTGAGACAGAGTTGGTTTGTGCCTCATTTCTGGTCATTCAGAATAGTATGAGAACTGACTGGGCTTGTGCAGTGTAAGTAGAAGATGTAGAAGTCACCTGAAAGTGATTTGCAGTACATAAATAGGGACACAGACATATTTGTTTTGTCTATGATCTGGGGCTTTGGCCTGTTCATGCACTCTCTGTTGGTTAGATATAATTTTATCATGCTTTAATTTATTGCACTCAGCATGGGTTATATTTAGGGAGAAGCTGTGAAAAAAAATGGCGTTAACCACTATTAGCTTCATAAAATTTTTTTAGTAGCATTTCTCAGCATGTTGCGTGAATGTGTAATGTGTAAATCGTCTCCACAGGTTGTTGCTGCCAGGAGGAGATGTAGATATTCAGACATCACAGTTCAGTCGAGCTGCCAAGATCTTTTACAACCTTGCTCTGAAGGTAAGATTTTGCGCTCATTCTTTGTGTTTAAACCTGCTCATGTTGGTTTAATGTTCATCTTACTGAAAAAAAGCAGGTTTACACTTTCTAAAACGTCTACATAATATTCGTACACCAATACAAATTGTATGTACGTTGAAAAAGTTTTTGGTTGTGTCCCACACCATACATTCAGGAAATGTATGTGACAGGATAAAAGTCATGCTGACCTACAAAATCACAAATTTGTTTTCCAAAGGTACTGTCCTTTCATTACAAAGTCCCCTTTTTGTTTCCTGGAACAGCAGTAGCCTATTTGTTGAATTGCCGTAGAAGAACAGTAAGAAGAGGAAATAAGGTTTAACAAAGAGTGTAAAATTAGAAGCTTTGTCTCAGTTGGACAGCTGAAGCTTCATACTAGCCGCGAGTGTATTTGAGAATGTGTGAAACGTGTGTGTGAAGGTAAAGCAGTGGGGTTAGAAGTAAATAAAGCATACTGTGTAGAAAGTCCCAGGGGACACAACGGATAAAAGTGTAATCAAAATGAAATTACACCTTCCTTATTGTTATCTTCTCTCTATCATCCTCTGCAGGCCAATGATGCTGGAGACTACTTCCCCATCTGGGGAACCTGCCAGGGCTTCCAGCAGCTGTCTGTCCTCACAGCCAACAAGAACCTGCTCACCCTCACTGATACCAAGGCTGTGGCTCTACCACTCACTTTTACACCAGGTATTTATTTCCGTTTACTCACAAACTAATTGGGAAAACTTGAGAAAACAAGTCAAATGTCAAGCCTTCACTTCTTTTTAGATTTTTGCACACAACTGTACAGCCGGTCTCTCACTATATTGAGAGACAAATGTGGCATCAGAATGTGCCGGCAGGTCGCTACATAATCCAACACTCCGACAGTGCAGTCCCAGCCGCCAAATTTGCAGGTTTTGGATGAGAAGCAGCTGGACCTGTAGCTGCAACCGCTGGGGCTTTTCTCTCAGGCTTCCAAATGGCCAGTGTGGCTTCGGTTTGACATGCTCATGACAGTGCTTCAATTGTGCTTTCATATTTTCAGTTCAGACAGAGAATCGCTGAAAACAGTGCCCATGTGGACTGCAATCTTTTCAGAACTTAGAAGGGAAAACCTCCTTTAAAAACAAAAAAAACCAAAAACTGAATGTGGACCAGGCCTTGGTCATAATGTCATGAAAATTCCCACAGCATTCATTTTGCTCATTTAAAATAAATAAAGGTTTAGGTTTAGTATGAATGATTTTATAGGAATCCTGGCAAGATTAGCCTTAAACTAAAGTTTGTCTTCTTTCTGTTTCTGCTGTACTTAGTGGCTGTTGACACAACTTTTTTCAAAAGAGTGTTTATTATTAGTTTTGACATCAATGTGTGATGATGTTCAAAGGATTATTTTTTTCACATATCAGGGAGGTTATATGCAACAAATTGTTATGTATGTAAACTACTTTGACAATTGTAGAGGAACTCCTATTACAGCAGTCCTTCTAAAAAAAATCCTCAAGAACCAATATTCCTTCACATTAATAATCTGCTATTGTGACTGGATCTGCACTCACAGCACCCTTACCTACGGTCCTCAGCTGGCAGCACTGTGGGTGGGTCCTATGTAAATTAGATGGGACAACTATTATGTTATTGCTAATTTAAATTTGTGATATGAGACTTGCATGCTTTCCACATATGCTCCACCTTTCCTCCCAGTCTAAAACCATGCAGGTTAGGTTAAATTGTCTATAGAGAGACATGTTTGTTTGTCAGCTTTAA